>CABFWO010003109.1:0-97234 GCA_902155825.1 Timema genevievae | reverse complement strand
CTCCATCATAACACACAAACCAGCCTTGTTTACCAAATGTACGTGATACATAGTCACACGTGCCGGTAAAAATAGTTAAACGACTGAATTGCGAAATAAAACTGCGATTCTGGCTGCCTACCTGGCAGTCATTTGCACTTGGCTCTGATCTCAAACTTGTGTTATTATCTCAGAAACGGGGAAAGCTATACAGTTTCTCCAAGACACCTTTTTTGTTAATTTTGATTCCCTGTTTTGTAATCTTAAGTAAATATTGGTAATACTTACTCTGACATATTTTATTTTAGAAAAAATGTGTTACAACCCCCCCTTTTTTACATGATGGGGGTGGGTAACGGTAACAGCACATTTAGTTTATTATTGATCAAGGTTTCAATAAGTAGTATACAAAGACTCGTTGTAATACCCTAAGCAGTTTTCATAATATTTCACACAGCAGTTGTTTTTAGCTCTGTCTTTAGGGGTGTATACCACCCTTAATATTGAAGATGGACCCTAGGATACTCATGAGAATTATTCTAATTTCACCCAAGGAGTATCCTGCCAAAGTTTGATGCAATGTTTTAGAAACATGTTGTATATATTATTTTTACGTGTCTCATAAGGTTCCATCGCATACCTAAGGTTGAATAACACTACATTAGGCATACATAGGTAATCGCCTAGGGCAAAGAGGTCCCAGGGGCACATTCTAACAAAAAGTAAGGTCTTTAGTAGTTAAATGGTAATTATTTAAATTAAATATTCTAATAAACATTTCTAAATAATAGTATATAAATCTTTTATATTAACACTGCAATACACGCCTCATATCTGACATATACATGGGCTGAGTTTTATAAGACAGGATAGTGACGCTTGCAAGGACTTCATCCCCACCACTTATATTCCTTCAGCACAGGCCCCTCTACCGTCAGTAGAGCACTGGACTTGGATAAAGGAGGTCAAAGGCCGATTATTGCACTTTGTATCTCACAGATACAGCGCGTGTGGATTTGTAAGTATTTCTAAATGTTTAATTTTGTGTTCCATATTCATTTTGGGAGAAGAAGAAATTGACAAGGCTCACCAAATATACCTGCCAAGGATGCTGCCAATAACTTTTTCTGCAACATTGTTCTTTTGTTTGCCCAGATGGTTGAAACATTGATGATAGTGATGGAGATGAAGATTGAGAAAACCAAAGTGCCGTCTTTATGGTTCAAATACCGAGTACAAAATGTTTCTGTATTCAAATTCAGGTTCTTAGTTTTACTTTGTATTAGTTTTACATGTTTGATTTTTTTTTGTTTAGTTTTACTTGTCTCATTTAATTTTCCTTGTCTTTCTTGTATCTTACTTAATTTTACCAATCTAAATTTCAATTGTTGACTAAGTACCTTTACTCAAAAACTGATTTATTGTCTGTGTTACTAGAATTACTTAGTGCCAATTTTATAGGAAATAATTTATTCCAAAATGAATGAATAGCTCTCATTCCAAAGAAAATGTTCCATTCTCAAGTTGAGTTCCTAATAAATTATGTTAAATTCCATAGTTCTAAGGAGAGCTAATTTTTAAGAGTTTTATTGACTTTTTTATGTAATCTTTAATAGTTTAATTATTTTTCTAACATTTTCAATAAACAGAATTGTTCATTTAAGCTGTTTACACATTTTTTACCTAAAAAATCTTAAAATAAAATGATTAATAGTGTAGAATTTATTTTGTATCTCCCAGATACATGGCGTGTGTTAGTGTACATTCAAAGGACGCGTGTTATGGAGTGTTAAATCAAGAATATATTCTTAATAAATATCTAGCCCGAAACACAGTGAAAATCAAATCGTTCATGAAAACTGAGAACGATTAGATCTAGGTACAATATCCCACACACATTGGCTTCTTCCGCAATAAATTTGCCTTAAAAACATGAGTGAAAAATGACCCAGGAAGTGGGACGATTCCTGGATAGTTCAGGGATTAGAACATTGGTGTACTAAGCCAAAAATGCCGGGTTTGATTCCCGTGCCCAAGTGTCTTATTCAATTTAAAGAATAAACATAGAAATTGAAAGAATACTAATAATTTTAATTCTACTAAAGATATCAGGACAATGAGAGGCAGGGTGGTGGATAAATAGGGTAAAGAATACTAATGGGCCACTAATTTTAAGTCTCATCTAGATTGTATGAAACCCTTGAGCCGGTCCTGCGTATCAACATATAGAATATTATAATTTGTTTATAGTAGGAGTTACTAACCTTAATTCCACTCCCGTCAGCTTCAAGGTATGAAATTAATGATGGATCTATCCCACACCGTTGATAAAAGCTGCTCAGCAAACTAGTCAGCGGATATTCCAGTGGGACTATGTAGCCTGCTTTCCTGTCACCGTAGCAGTCAAACTCAGAGTGCACAATGGAGGCGTAGATACGTTTAGCATACTTTGCTTTTTGTAGGAACAGTGCTACTGAGGCTTCACTCCGAACATGTCCACTTGCTATTAATAAAAACCCATATTATAATTAAATATATATATCTACACCAAAATTTTTATTTAAAACAACAATAATTATATTAGAAAAGATTTATTCATTAAAATTAAAATAACTGAAATAAATAGTATACTTGTCTTGGTATTGGAGCATCTCTTTTCAAATTGAACTATATAGAATATATATTTACTAACAAATTCAATAATTTAATATTAATTTTAGAATTAAGTTTCGTATAGTGTGCTTCTAAATGTATGTAGAAAATTTATCAACAAGTTTTATTTATCGTCCTGGAAGGTCTTGGAATATTAAAAATAAAAGGACGCATCATCAACACAGTAAAATACGCAGATGATTCAGCATGCTGGCAAAAAATGAAGAAGAGTGGCAGGAAATGACCAAGCTGCTGGTATAGAGAGGGAGAAGACATGGCATAGAGATCAATATTGAGAAGTCAAAAGTGATTAGGATTTCAAAACACCAATAGCTGATGAAAATCAAAATTGGAAAGCAAGAGTTGGAAAGCAAAGAGCTATTCAAGTACCTGGAAATTCTGCTGATAAAGGATGAAAACTGCACCAAAAAAAATAAGGTCAAGAATCGTCAAACCCAAGGAAGCCTTCTAAAGGAAGAGGTTACTGCTGACCGAGAAGTTGAGTTTGGAAATGAAGAAAAAAATTATTAAAAGCTGCATTTGGAGCATCGCACCATATGGGGCAGAAAATTGGACTCTTAGGAAGATGGAAAATATAACTTGGAGATCTTTGAAATGTGGTGCTGAAGAAGATTTGAGACGATTGTGTGGAGAGACAAGGTGAAAAATGGAGAGGTCCTCAGAAGAGTGGGTGAGAATAGAAATACTTTTGATGTGTTTCTTCGGTACGAACAAACCGAATCAGGCACATCCTTAGGTGAAACTATCCTCTGCATGATGTACTAGAAGTTGACAGCACCACTAACGGCACAAATTCTGAAACCTATGCCAATATTTAGTGCTGAGTTTGTGCCACAAGAATACCCTATCTCCATAATTTGTGCCACCATAGTTTACGTAAAACAACTAAAATGATAAGCTGTGTTAACACCAAATTGTACTAGCCAGGCTTCACTTCAAGCCTAACCCTAGTTTCTCTCGCATGTACACCCTGTGACGTCATAGTGATATCCAACTGGAGCCCACAAGAAATTCAAAGTAGTAACAAAGCTCGGACAAATATTTGAGTATATATTCTATGACCATAGATTAAAAATCTAAAAATTAGCAACTTGAATATAGCTGACTAATATATTGATAAAATAATTTTTAAACTAATATTTGTCCTCGATTATTGAATGTTGATATTTTTTCAAAGTTTTTAAACAATTCATAATGAAAATTGTGTTATTTATTGATATTTTTATTTACAAAACCATTTCAACTGTAAAATATACTTTTGGGATGTGGAAACAAAAGTATAACCTACCTAGGTGGTAGAATGGTACTAAGGTCATCTCTGCCCTACTTGACAGACAATACCTGTCTCGCAAGGTGTTTGGCTGGGGAGAACTGCCAGGCTAGTCACTAGTCTGACATCACCTATTTTTACAGCACAAACGTTTCAAGATCTAGAGCCCTGGGCTGCACGGTAAATCCCGGTATAGTGTACTAAGGGAGGTTTTTATTAAATAATTTCCTACTATAACCAAATCTAACCTAATCACGTGTGGGTAAGTTTTCTAGTAACGCTACATTACTCCTGACTACACCAATATAGTAATGTGTAATGCCCGGACGATAAATAAGGCGCAATGCAAAGAAACATTTATTTTTTGATAAATTAATATACAAAATATACAAAACTTACTAGAAAAAATATTTATTTATGGTTATTACGTCACTGTGAGAGAGCCTTAGCCTATAGGTAAGTTATAACTAAAAGTTTAATATTTTATTCATTAGAGGTATTTAACATTTACTTTATTCGCCGAGTGATTATATCAGCAAACGAGAATTTCTATGAGCGATAGCAAGAGGGCCTTCCAATTCTGCCGGGAAAGGTATTTTCACACACCTTCCAGGGTTCTTTTAAATGCCGCAATCGACTTGGCACTGACGACTTTACTTTCCCTCCAAATGAAGTTGTGCTACGTCTTTTTAACGCTCAAGAAAAATCCATCGACCTCGGCTGGGTTTGAACTAATAGTTAAGATCCAAGATGTCAATCTGTATAAAGAAAATGTTTCGAAATATGTATGTAAATTTTTTAGACTCACTCATAATTATTATAACTTATTTGTCATATTATTATTATTATTGGGTGACCTGGTGGTCTAGGGGTAAGGTGTTATACTTCTGTGCTGAGGGTCCAGGGTTCAATCCCCGGTCCCGGCACAGATTTATCTGATTGCCAAAACCTTCCTTCACCTCTGACAAGACGTGTATTAATCACAACTTGTGAATGTGAGGAATGCCAGGCCTCCACCGTGGTTCGGATTCCACGTTAAACTGTAGGTCCTCCATTTCATCTCACAATCACCCTACAATTGCACATTAGCGTAAGTGCGTATAACCCGAACGGGTAGTAAGACGCGGTGCTAATAATAATAATAATATTATTATTATTATTGTAACTGATTGTAGGCCTATACATGTTACATTCTATCGAATATGTATCTAATTAACTAAAAATGTGGACGCAAATTAATGGTTTAAGTTACAACTAATTCTTCATAGCAACGTGTAATCTACTTGTTTTAGCTCAGTCATTATTACAAATGAATTTTAAATAATCATTAACGACATAAATACAACCTACAAGAGAATAAAACATTGTTGGTATACAATTGTTCTTATATTATAATAATATAACTATACAAATTATTATAGAACTAAAAACATAAACACTCGTAGGTTACTTAAAGTCACAACTCATTTTTTGAGTTCCTTACTAAGAATAGAACCCTTATGGAAAACTCACGTTATATATCTTTTTTCAGTCCTACGCAGATTTCAACATTTGAATGGTTAGACATATAAAGCCAAAGCTTGAGTTGCAGTTAAGTGCTAGCGAGCCAACATGGAATGGGTTGGTAACAATTTTGAAAAAAGACGAATAACGGAATTTGGGATTCATTAAAAGTAAGTTTAAGTTTTATTATTATTATTATTATTTTTACCCAATTATGTGGGTACTTTTGAAAAGAATTTACCATGAGTGTTTCAAATATATATATACATATAAAATATTTTAATATAATTGTATACATATTTTTTTTAAATAAAAGACTCATAAACGGAATTTTAAAATGTTTGGAATACACTGAAAAAAAAGGAATATTTAAAAACATAATTTTTTACAGTAAAAATGATTTTATTTATATTCAAATAATACTTTTCAAAATATTACTATACTAATTACTATACTATACTAATACCGCCGACAACTTTTGACGGATCGGGACTGCATAAACGAGAAGAGGATGGTGAGACTAGGTATTAATTCCAAATAGCCTGCACCGAGTGCATACTTGATCCGTAATAATGCATACTTTAAAGATGTGTAAAGAATGAAAACTAGCCAAACAACGTATATTATTAAGCCATAGAAATATTGCTGAAAGTTTGTTTACTAGCTATTTTGGTTCCTAGATAAAGCTAAAGTTATATTTAATATAAATGAGTACACCTTAGTTTTCTTATTTTCTTCAATAAGTAATAATCTATCTCACTTAGAGAGATGCGTGGCATCCTAAGGTTTCATTTTATAAATTTATTTGAGGTATCTGGCATGCACTTTCTGAACAGAATTATAAAATCAGCACACTACCTTGAAACTATCTTAAAATTTGAAAATACACATCATCCCGGTCCTTTAGCTCTTCAGTTTAGAAGTGGAAACAATGTTTTACTAAAAATTAAAGTTCGATGATGTCAGGAATCGAACCCGGGGTGTTTAGTTAAATAGACAAACATACTATCAATTGAGCTAAGCTGTCGCACTATCTTAACCTCAAATAAATCTGTAAATCTTGCTCTTTTAGGATTATTGGTTTAGAAAGCATTTACTATAATAATAATAATAATAATAAT
The DNA here is from genome assembly GCA_902155825.1 of Timema genevievae. NCBI lineage: Eukaryota > Metazoa > Arthropoda > Insecta > Phasmatodea > Timematidae > Timema > Timema genevievae. The sequence goes on along the minus strand of CABFWO010003109.1, from coordinate 90,688 downwards.
AATAATAATAATAATAATAATAATAATAATAATAATAATAATAATAATAATAAGGTAACCAATCATTATTTGAGGAGTATGAGATTTTAACATATAAGTAGTAGTGCAGACTACAAAATACATCATTTATTTGTTCTTGAAATTAGCTTGGAAGGAGTAATAACTTTTGGCTTACTGCAAAACATAAATGTCTAGAAGATGTATGAATGTTAACTGCATTAGAAACTGTCAGTATCTTGCTAGTGAATTACTTGATAAAGTGAATAATGTGATCCAACCCTCCTTTTAGACAACCGCCATTTAACTACTATACGCTATACGCGGACATTCACAGCCAGCTAGCACACACAGTAACGAGCTATTTATTAATATGTTTGAATGCCAGAAAAACTTCACTGTTTCTCAGATAACCTTCATATAGTCAATCTTAAATCAATAGAACAAGGAAAGAATGTTTAAAGCAATTATTGAGGGTTGGTTTTTTAATTATTTTTTTTAGCACCGCGTCTTAATACCCGTTCTGGTAATACGTGAAAAACCATTTAGGAAAAACTACCCCAGTTCACCCGAGCGAGATTAGAACCTCGATCTTCCCGTCCACATCAGTCGAGCTAAACAGGAAACTAGCGCGTTAGCTAACTACGCCACCAGGGTGGGTCTGAGAGTTATCAATAATCTCATTGTAGTAAAAACATTATTGATTGAACTTAAAAAAGAAAGCCCCAAATTAAAAATAGATTATTGATCAGTGTGATATCTGCTTGAAACATTCACAAAATAAAATATTCAATATCTTATATTAAACAGAATTACAAAATAAAATTAGTATTCTAGGAAATACGGTAAATAATTTATATTTTACTGTATTGGTAATCATGCGGACAAAATTTTTCTCATATGGTCCATTTTCAGTGATGGATGAAACAGGGTTCTATTTCTAGCCTGGAATATTGAGACACGTTTTCCTAAATTGTTTCCCAACTTCCCTCCAAGCAAATGTGGTTACATCATCTTTAAAGTGTATCTTTTTCATCACTATCCCCCAGAAATTAGTAGTAAAGGCGGTTGAAATAGGTAATATTATGTTACATATAAATATTCTCCTATAGTTCACTCTGGACTATATTATCCCCTTCGTGGAAGAACGGAATTTCACCTTCCGGCTAACCCACAAAATCCATTATAGCAAGGCCTGTCAGTATTTCCAGGGACTCACAGCAAAACACCTGATTAAACTAATGTTAAAACCTGCCTGGATATAAAAACTACGCAGGCTTAGTAAAAAAAAACTGCACTGCAATCACTTATGTGGTTATAAATAGCCTAGATAAAATTAACACAACATCCATCCGAAACTTTAACAGGGATTCGAACCCTAAAACCTAAGTCTATCATGCTACAATTTGCCTGGTTGATATCCTACAGAATATAATTAACTACGAAATCAGTTGTTCACAAATATCCGGCTGGTCCATCACCAAGACTCACAACACAAACATGATTAAATCATGCTAAAACTTGCTTGGATAAATATTATTAAAAAAACCTACATTGCAACCGTTTAAGTGGTTCCATAGATATATACCAATATCCGGCTGACACTTCACCAGGATTCACACCAAAACACGCGATTATAATTACTATACTAAAAAATGCTTGGATAAATACTCTAAAGAATAATAAAACTACACCACAGTAATTGTCTGGTTCCATAAATGTATACAATCAATCGGCTGGCCTTTTCACCGGGACTCACACCGAAACACCTGATTATGCACAAATAATGCTAAAACCTGCCTGGATATTGGTTCAGTACAAAAGTGAAAACCGCACCGCAAATGTTAAGTGGTTCCAGAGATCCTAAGTTACATATATAAATAAATCCGGCCGTATCTTTAACGGAAGATTAAACCCTGGCTTTAAGTATGCGAGATCCTCCATTAGCAGACATCCTAATGAATAGAAATAAATGCATTGCAATCTGTTATGAAGTTCCAGGTATCTTTGGCTATAGACAGACGTTCTTAAAAACAGTACAGATCTATAAAAAAATTTTTACTTAAAAATATTTACATTCCAAACCTTAAAAAAGCAGAGATATCATGTAAAGTGGTTTTAAGCTCGTAAACCAAATACAATATTTATCCTTGCTTTTCAATTATTATTTAAAGCTCCTAGCTATTGTATTAATACTTGCCTATAACATGGCCAGTTTTATTGTTTGGATTTCCAGAATTTATTTAGTAAAAAAACAGATTTGACAAAAATAATCACAGTTAAAATTATACATTAAATTTATTATAAAATGATAATCAACTTAAATCTTAATAAACAACACCTTTTCTCAATCAAAGTATTAATTATTAAAGCTTTTTACTAATAGTTATATTGTGGCCGCTATGGTAATATTAAATAAAATATGGAATCGAACTATAGTCCCACAAAGTTAGACACAGTCATAATAACTTTGAAGAAATAAGTAAGTTCACTTTTATAATTAAAATATGTTTACTGAATAAGATTTTATCAAATATCTTTATCTTTGTCCACCCGGAAATAATATAAAATATTTTAAATCAGGATTGGGACCATTAAATTACAGAAGTTTTTTTTTTAAACTCAGCTTCTTACAAATAAAATAAAAATCTTTTGGAATTAAGATGTTATTTACGTTACATGTGAGGAATATAATAATTAATCATTAGTAAATTTATAATTGGTTGTACACAGTAATGAAGATTCTGGAAAATGGGAGACTTGCTTTATGTTACCATGTAAAACCAATCAATGTGGGTAACAGTGCCAAAATTAACGTTTGACATGGTTAAATTTTTAATACCTAAAAAATGAGAGACAACATAATTAACTAACTAAGAATTTAAATAATAATTATTAATTTTTTAATTACCAAAACAGTAAAGTAAAGTTAATTTAGTAAATCAAATCATTTGGGCCGCTCGCCATCATATTTTCAATACTTTGTTCCCGCTAGACGAAGTCGACGCCAAGCGAGTCCTCTTCAGCCAAAGCGTTAAGAATAACTTTACGCCCTATGTCCAGCTAGAAAAAAAGGAGGGAACTGTACGGTGTTTAACCGTACAGAGTGGCAAGAACTGGGCAGCTACAAGTCGGTCATATCAAAATTTTTCAGCAACACGCAACCTCCTCAGAAGATTAGTCTGACTAATCATGAAATCTCTCTTAGACGCATGTGCGGTGACCATATGGTCGTCATCAGCGAGAAACCAGACGCCGGATTCAAACGGGTCGCCTATCTAGCACCTAGCTGGGCGCGTATTTGTGAGGTATGGGACCTCATTTACGTCGCCGTCGACCGCCGGGATATGTGGTTGACACCCGTCGCATGCTATTGCAACGATTTGATCGACACACTCGTCGTAGATGTATGTGACACGCTAACGGAATCAGCGGGTCTTATCGATCTCGAGCAGCCTACCATGGAAACGCACATCAGAAACCTGGATCTTATCAGTGCTACCTACTATACACGTCAAGTCGTCGGTTTGGACCATTACACGCTGGATTGTGAACTAAAAACAATTTTACTAACACATCTAAGAGACACTGTAGAAAAACATATTGAACTAATATATGCGTAGTTCCTGTAAAAGTGTATAATAAATATTATGTATGTCTGTGAAATCTTTAATATAAGTCTGTGAATCCGTTTATGTATGTTTGTAACACCTTTAATGTATAATAAATAAATATATGTTTTGTAATATCATATTTTATTCACGCAAAACCTGTCTGTTCCTTACACGTAGTGTAAAAATATACGAGTCTTGACTTGTCGAGCGGTCAAACTGGCACCAATCATGATCAGGGTCAATGACCTATTTTACTAGCTCACGGTTTCAAGGTCACGATCTATTCTTGTCTCGACTTGTCTTGTCGGGTCGCCAAACTGGCGCCAGTCATCATGGTTGTGACATTGCGATGACGTCATCGTGAAAACCCATTGTCAAGGGGAGGTTTACCAGGGTCAATGACCTATCTCACGGTTTCAAGGTCACGATCTATTCCTGTCTCGACTCGTCTTGTCAAGCCGCCAATCTGGCGGCAGTCATCATGGAAAACCCATTAGCACATAGGGGGTTGCGACACAAGGACAACCTATTACCACATAGGGGGTTGCAACACATGCCTTGAAGGAGGGGGGTGAGGGGAAGTGAAAGGGGTCTCAAGGCAGGGTAACCATTTCTCGCACTCTACGCTAAGCAGCCGTCGGGAAAGGTTCATGCTGTATGTTCCGGGAAGTGAAAGGGCGGTGAACAGCTGCAAGCTGGTCTCATTCTACGCTACGCTGCCATAAGGAGATGTTCGTGCTGTGTGTTCCCACGCCCGACGCCGTGGACCGCACGCAAATAAATAAAAAATAAACTCCAACGCCCGTCCCAATCCTACCCAGGAATAAAAAACAATAATCACACATAATAAAAGAATATAAAAAAAACATTGATCACACATAAAAAAATGGAACAAGAACCAACATGTTTGGAACACTGGAAAGAGGTCAGTGGGGGGGAGGGGGTCAGAGGGATGGGGAGGGTAGAAAACCAACAGCCAATCAGATAGCGAGGGGGCATGGTCACGCGACCAAATCCAGCCAATCAGCGTTGGGCTCAAAGGTCAATTGTCAAAGGTAAAAGTGGGGCGAAACGCCGTGTTAGGCAGCTTATCATCATTTTAATAATATGTTAACCCTGAATGTAAATGCCAATTAAATTCGACATTCCTTTGAGACAAAATTCATTTCAAAGTGAAAGGCAAAGCAAAGGTGATGGCTTTTGACAAAGGAAATACATTATTTTCTATAAATCTAATTTTTCTATATGTCTAATAGAAAATTAATATTTGCAATAAGCATTTGTGTCAATTTATTTATCTAGGGAGCTTATTTTAGGCCTTCAAAAATATATATCCTTTTGCCATCTATTATGTTAGCTGAAAATAGTAGACTTTGAAACATTTTATCTCCTAGTTCATTCAATAGATACATCCCCTGTTTATAAAATTATTTACTCACGTAAATTTAGCTATTTTTTTCATAATAATTGATTTAATTTTCCCTATTAATTATTAGAATATTACGAGCTTATAAATCTTTTTGTATTACTTTTAGTAAGGTGTATTAAAATAAAATAATTTAACTGCATACATACCATTATCATCAAACGATCTGTTGCATCCATCTTCTGATAGTACTCCGAGACCTTTGTAATGGTAGGATAGTTCTGGGTGTAGTACGAAAGATACTGCCCCAACTAAGGCTGTCTCACAATGTCCATTCTTGATTGCTTCGTAAGCTAGAGTGAGCACCTCAACACCACTTGTCTCCCCTGATAGAATAGCATAACTAGGTCCTGAAGACACAAGGACAACGATTAATACTGTAATAACTTTTAAAAGAATAAAGAGGGTATGCGAGAATAAAAAATAAAGATAGGATTTATATATTAACTGTATTAAAACTTATCTATTACATATTTTTATGGCTGAAAATTATATATATGTAAATATATGTGTGTATAAATACATGCACATATAGGGTGAAGTCTCCTGTAGTCGGCCACCCTCCAGTGTTCGGAAACATTTGTGTATTTTCCGTTGTATTTCGTTGTAAGAAAAAAAATACGTCTATTTCGCGATACCCCAGTGCTCGGCCAGTCTTCTGTAGTTGAATCAGTAATGCCAACATTGATTTGTACTATAGTTTTAATTGTTTTGTGGTAGTGGTATGTGGTGTCACACTGAGCTGACTGCAAGATGGCGCTGTTAGTGTTTTTTGCTACCCACGTGCTCTTCCAATTAAGGTAAGTTACAATGGTAATACTGAATTTTTTCTTAAACGTGTCTGTGCATTTGATGTAGAATGAGTCAAACTACCATATTAGAGCATAAAAATGAAATTTGTTCTCAAAGAGTAAGAAAATTTAAGTTGGCCGACCACTGGGTACAAATTAAGCGTTTATTCTAGTATTCTGCCAAGGTGGCCGACCAATGGTTACTGAGAGAAAACATTATTTTCTGTAAAAATTATGCTCGTATGTTACTTTTTGATGTTCTTTTTAGTAAAACGTTTTATTTCAGCCAACTAGTACCGAATACCCAGTAGTCGGCCACAAAAAAATGGAAGTGGACGGCTACTGGTGATCACTACTGATTATTAATTTCCTGTGTTCAGCCATTCAATTTGGTTGTTAATAATGTGCGGTCGTGTGTTTTTGTAATAATTTATACACAGTATTTTAACAGAATTCTAAGATTATTCAATGCACAGCACATTAAAATTATAGTTTTAAAAAACATACGAGGACCATAACAATATACACAGTATAGGATATATATACTTTTTTTTTACATCTAATAAAATTGTTTTCAGGTAAAGCAATTTAAGTTTTATTATTGTGTCTTCCAATAATTTTATCGCCCAAAGGAAAAATTATTGATTTAATCTATTATTTTACTTTTGTATTTAAAATTAATACATAGGCATATATTTTACTTCCTGTTCGTTAGTTCTGTAGAAATCTCTCTAAACGCAAAATTGTGAAAACGCTTCAAATTTGTACCGTGATAGCCTAAACGTCCTCTCTAGCTTGTTCTATGAAAAAAATACGAAATTCAAATGACTTACAAATTCATCTTTTTAAAATTAATTCATCATTTTCTCCTCTGAGCCCCTAAAATATCATGCTATTTTGCTTATTAATAAACTATGATTATCATAACTGGATTTTTTCAGATAAAATAGTCAAAAGCAAATACTACAATTTCAGACCTTCACTTTGGAAGCATCTAAAATGGTTACAGGAAAACGGCCTCAGTACCACAGCTATTCTACCAACGCCATGTTCGAGGCATTGTGGGCTATAAAGGATGATAAAATATCAGTTCGGGAAGCTAGTCGGCGCTTTGGAGTACCCCGAACTTCGATTCAAGACCGTCTTAGTGGAAAAGTTTCACTGCAGGATGATGATCGCAAAATGGGACCCGACCCAGTTTTGTCTAAAGAAGAGGAGCTTAAACTTGTTACATGGTTGGAGGATTTAGCTAAAAGTGGTTTTCCACGAAAGCCAGATGATTTACTAAATTCAGTCCAGCAAATTGTGAAGGCGACAAAAAAATAAACACCATTCGTAGATGGTCATCCTGGCAAGAAATGGTATTGCAGTTTCATGAGACGTCATCCGCAACTTGTGATAAAGACACCCGAAAGTTTAACAAAAGGTAGAGCCAGAATTTCCGAAGAACTAATTAGGAAATGGTCCAGAGAGCTGGAAGAATATCTAGATAAAATAGGTGAAAAATAAATTCTTTCTGATCCAGATCGAATTCTAAATGGAAATGAAACATCGTTCAGCATGTGTCCAAAATCTGGCAAAGTAATAGCACCTAAAGGCTGGTCGAAATGTTTATGACATTAAGTTGAGTAATGAAAAGGAAACTATCACAGTTTTATTAGTTTTCACAGCCAGTGGTAAAACATTACATCTTATGGCTGTATTTCCATTAATTAAACCACCGCGTGCGGTTGTAGATAGTATGCCAAATGACTGGTTTTTGGGTAGAAGTGAAAGTGGCTGGATGAGAAGTGAGTTATTTTTCGAATACTTAGCAAATGGTTTAAATAGTTGGTTATTTAAAGAAAATATTACAAAACCTGTTTTATTATTCGTCGACGGCCATAAGTCTCATCTTACTGTTGAACTCAGTCAGTTTTGTATTGAAAACAATATAATTTTGTATGCGTTGCCTCCAAACACAACACATATTCTGCAGCTTGCTGACGTAAGTGTATTTAAACCATTGAAGTCTGGCTGGAAGGAAACTGTCAGAAAATGGCAGAATGCAGAATAAGCCAAATAATGTTAATACTGTTTTGACGAAAGCTACTTTTGCACCTCTTTTACAAAAAGTCCTTGAAGCCCCGTCATTGGAAAGGTCTATTTAAAACGGATTTAAGAGATGTGGCTTATTCCCATTCGATAAGAATGCAGTAGATTATTCCAAATGTATACAGAATAGACTTGAGGTGTTTGCAGAAGAAAATACTTTCGATCAGCTGAAAGAAAACGATATTATTACTTCTGAAAACGTAATACGAATTTTACAAAAACACTTAATTGACAAAGGAATTAATGTTGATATTCTGCTTGAAGAACTCAGTAAAGCTAAACAAAAAATCTCAGCAACTCATCAGTCTGATGAATTGAATCCCACTTTCTCCCAAGAAGTATCCAGTATTGACACAACAATGCATTCCACAAACTATGAACCTTTAATAACAATCCAGGACTCTGAATTGCAAAACATTGATATTTCCGAAATGGAAATCATAATTGATCCATCTTCAGTTGACATATACAAAAATTACACGGAATTAAATAGGCCTACTGCAAGGGAGGTAATAAATATAATAGAAGAAGTTGAAGATGCACACGAAAATTATCTGATACAAGAAAAAGAACCCTCAACATCAGGCAAAAATGATGACCACTGTATTTCAGTATCAAGCCAAACTTTTCCTAATACAAATATATCTGAAACACATCTAAGTGTTGCAGAATTAGTTGAAACAATAAATCCTTCCAGTAAAAATAAAACACAACCAAATATACCCCTAAACGATAATGATGTACATACAATATTTGTAACTAATTCCACAACGTCTCCAACGCTTTCTTTGACAGATTGCTGTATTTCTGCTTTGCCATCGCCTGAGGAACGAACTGATGCAAACACTATAAGTAGAGATACTCAACTTTTTCTAGATAATCCTATTCCAGAAAATCAAAGTAATTACAATTCTTCTGCAGACCGATCAAATCATTCGTATTTAAATGTTGTTTCCAGTGATCTAATAGGCCTACCATCACAATCCTACACGACTGAAAAGGACATTGTAGCAGAAAATAACCAACGTGTGCTCCAAAAAAGAGAGTGTTTCTAGCAGCTCATCCCAAAATAAAACATGCATAGACGTATCATCCCCTTTTAAAAAACATCTATTTTATCCTAAGGCAATAGCCACTGTAAAAAAAACGAATATTTCAAGAAAAAATCCCTAGCGAAATTTATTCCGACAGGTGGCGGGACTTCTACACAAAAAAAGAAAAAGATAAAAAAGATGAATTAGAAAGAAAACGTAAACGGAAAGAAGAGAGAGTCAAAAAATAAAAATCTTAAATTAAAGAAGATAAAGTTAACTGCTGGAACCGAGACTGCACTTCCGAAAGAAGAAAACAAACATATTTAAATAACATCTACAAAACAAAAGGCCAAAATGATGAAAGTGAAAAACACACATAAAAATTCCTGTTTCAGTGGCTGTAAACAAAATTAATTAGAAACCAGCGATTTTAAATTTCAATCGGAAGAATCATTAACTGACAATATTACCCCTGAAACATCAAGTAAAAGTAAAGTAATGCAAGTTACATCATCTAAAGTATGGGAATTCGGAAAATGTTTCCCAAATGTAAAACCAGTAGGCAAGATGATTGGGTGGTAGTTGCTTTGAAAGAAGATAATCAGAAAAAGAAAAGGTGTTTTATTTGAAAAGTGTTAAAAGCCAACCATGAAGGCTATACAGGTTCTTTTGTTCGCCCCAAAATTACAAAAAAACATTGTGACTATGTATCTGGTTACCCTGATATTACTGATGAATATACATTCGAACATAAGGACATAGTGGGTAGACTAAAAATACCAGAAAAATATGGAAGAGGATTGCTAAGATTTAACATTAATCACAAAGATCTTTTGTCTATTAATCTTAACCTCAAGCCAAATTGTAGCGTTAATCTTTATTTATATTTATAATATTTTTCTCATCTTATTTATAGTTTATAATTTTTAAGATTTATTTTTAATTTTGTAAGACTGATTTTTATGTGTATAACATTCATAACACATTGAAACATATTTTAGTGGCATAATTTTCTATAATAGCCTATTTTATGCTCACAAAGATAGTTTGCTTTTGGTGACTGTAACTTTACTTAAAATTAAGAAAAATATAGTTAAAACTAAACGGGTGCAAATAAATAAATACATTCTCAGTTTTTATGAGATAATGTTATAGCTAAAGCAATTTTTATGAATATTTTTTAGCAGGTTAAGGTTACTTTAGCCTATAGGTATAGGCCTATATTTTTTATTAAAACAATTTTAATGATAGGACTACTATTTTTAAATGAGACAATGGAATCCACCTTATGTAATTTTAAGATTTATGTCTTTAGCTACTTATTATTTTTGTATTACTATATTTAATATTGTAATTCAAATGACAGCAGAGATCTTTTTTTGTGAACATAAATAATAAAACAGTGTTTTTTAAGATATATCTTTGTTTCCCTGATTTTCTCTATATACTACTAAGTACTAACGCACGCGTGGCCAAATACTGGATCTATCGCGGACGACTAATGGAGTTAGATGGCCAACCACTAGCGATTGTGTTCTATTTTAATTAATTTGACTTTTCCTTTTCAAACCATGATAATATTTCACTATAAATAGTTTCATAAGTTAGTAAATTTTATAAGATACCAATAAAAAAAATCCAGTAGCGTCAGTGATGTTAACACGATAAAATAGGAAAAGGAACAAGAAAATTACAATAACTGGCCAACTACTGGTGCAGTTACCCTATATATTGGATGTGGAAGATCATGTCCCTAGACTATATGGAGTAAAATGGAACAGACAGAACGTTCCTTTCAAAAGTGGAGAAGAATACTACGTAAGAGTGGTATTTGTCCCTTACCTAGAGGACTTAAGCTCAGTATTGGCTGAAAGATTTATGTCACACAAAGAAACAGTAATGTCCTCAAGACATTTATTGTCAACCAACGCTACTGGACAACCATTTTCCTATATTGATCCAGCATTTTTATTCTATGAAGATGATTTTCCTGATTTTCATGACGTTGATGAAGGGAGTGGGAGTTGTGGAAAACAAGGTGGGGTCAAGTTGAAGCTAATCTGAGACCTTCAACAGCTATGGATGCTTTGTTTAGATACTACTTGGATGTTTATCCCAATATCCACCAGCTGCTTAATATACTGGCTGTGATCCCAGTTTCTACCGCAACTGCTGAATGAACAAAACTTTAATGATATTGTGGACCTATTTGAGAAGTAGGCTACTATTTCAGAATCTTGACTTGTTTGGCTTACTCTACTTTCTATCCATAGATACATTTAAATTTCTGATAACATGGTGATTGATAAGTTTGCAAATAGTGTAAAAGCAAGAAAACTCAATGATGTTCTGTGATAAAAAGTATGTAAGACATTGAACAAAACTCAAAATATACACGTATTTAATTTTTACATACATTGAACAAAAATGTATAACTACATGTGTATATTCTCTATCTTCTGTAGTTCCGTGCATTGTTAAAGTTGTACATAGGACTAAAATGTTTGTTTGTCTGCACAAGTATAATATTTGTGAATGGTATTCAAATACTTGTCTAGGTGGTAATGCCGATTTAATAAATGAATATTTGTGAATTTTTTAATACCTAGGCTGATAGGCTTATACACCTATCTTAATAAATGCCAAATTAATAAATACTTACTTGTGAATGTTTTACATACCTTGCTTAATTAATGCTGAACTATTAAATCGCTATTATTATTATTATTATTATTATTATTATTATTATTATTATTATTATTATTATTATTATTATTATTATTATTATTATTAGCACCGCGTCTTACTACCCGTTCGGGTTATACGCACTTACGCTAATGTGCAATGGTAGGGTGATTGTGAGATGAAATGGAGGACCTACAGTTTAACGTGGAATCCGAACCACGGTGGAGGCCTGGCATTCCTCACATTCACAAGTTGTGATTAATACACATCTTGTCAGAGGTGAAGGAAGGGTTTGGCAATCAGATAAATCTGTGCCCCAACCGAGGATTGAACCCCGGACCCTCAGCACAGAAGTCTGACACCTTACCCCTAGACCACCAGGTCACCTAAATCGCTATTCCACACTTTACCTACTGGCGACCTGTGAAGGATTTTGCTTATAAAATGTACGGTAATATAATGTGTAGACTAGGTTACTTATTTGTATACCTATTGCCTATTGTGTTAGGATGGATGTTTGTACACATGGAAGCGGGAAGCCTGTATGTACATTGTACGTATATGAATATATGATCTTAACTTTCATACTGAATGTGAGCCCTCACCCCCCCCCCCCTACGAAAAAAATCCTGGATACGCCCATGCCTTTAGGAATTATTTTCAGTGATATCTAGTAGTGAAAAGAGAATAGGCCATTTTCTCTGAACAAAAGACAATCGATTTAAGTAAGACTCTATAAGCTACGTTTCATTATAAATCGATGTATTTTTCTTATTAATTATGCACTGGGTGCTATACTTAATTACTATTAGCTATTAACTGTGCAGGAATATAAACACAGCCAAATTTAAATTAATTAGATGTAAATCGTAAAACTAAATTAAATGCATAGGTAAGTTGATATTCAATGAGATGATTAAAATAGTAAACTTAGTTTTCGCTTGACCGAGCATACTGTATTGCTCAATTATAGTTTTGTCAGTGGCGCATTCTGAGAAAATTAATAAGTATGATGTACTCTAAAGTTTACAGGGGAGATTTGAGGGTCGAGGACCCTCAACCACCGTTGTCCAAGAACGTCAAGGGATTATTTAAAGAAAAATATTTGAGGACGTTTGACTATAGAAAAATGGTTCTGCTTCCCAGATAAACTAGAAAGACTTTTAAGAAAATTTGAAAGCGCCGGGAATAGACCCAGAACCTCTGGGTCTATAGCCAGAAACTGCCCACTAGACCACAAAGGCGGTCCTCAAACTGTTATGATAGCTACATTGTTAGAAATTTAAGTAAATATTAATGTGGGGGCTGTGAGTGGTATGGGCACATTTCTGAATGCATAAGAGAGACATATCATATTCAATTAGCCTAGTGTAATTAAAAGCACACAGCAATAATCAAAGCAAACAATCATAATAAGAGTAAATTAAGTGGTACATCGATCAAGTGTCCATCAGATCTTGGTGAGAGGGAATCAGGTGGATTGTCCAACTAACGTTACAATTAAAACTATTACCTAAATTCCTAGCTTATCTCACAAAATGCTGCTTAGAAACAAACGAGTCTCCCAACTTGAGAATTTATGCTCCAGAAGCTATTTATAGATGCGTAAAAACTCTGACAGACATAGGAGAGATTATCTCGGACTATTAATACTCGATCACTACGTCATTGGTTTATTGCTAAGATATTAAACATGTCTTTTGCTGTAAGCAGTGGTGCACCCAAGGGGGAGAGGGGCAAACAGGGTATTTACCCCCCTCTTCTCCCAACACAAGTAATTTTAATAGAAATTTAAATAATATGAAGTATAACTAAAATATATAGCATTGAAGATGTGTTGAATGTATAGGCTATATTTTAAGACCAGGCTTCTGACTTAAACCTAATATTCAAAAGGTTTACCGATACACACAAAATTAACAAATGAAAAAAAACATACAAATAATAGCTTCAAAACAATTTGCATTATTTAAATACCATATTTACTATAAAACTACTCCAAATAATTTCTAAAAGCATTTAATATTCATAAATGTTCTCGGCCTTCCAGCTGTGCAACCCCATATCAGTTATTTCAATCAAAATTTAATTCTTGTTATAGCCTTGATTGAATGCCTCCCCCAAAGTAAATTGTTGGTTGCGCAATTGATTAAGTAAATTAGATGAAAATATATTTCATTTTACCTTTTCCTTCTAAATCAAATTGAAATAGTGAAATTACACTCCTGACTTTTGGGATTCTTTGATGTATAATGATATAAAATCACAATGACTAATAAGTCGTTAAAGTAAAACAAAAACTAAAATAACACTATTAAATCTCCACTAATCCCTTCTACTAAAGAAAAACAAGAATTTACCGTCAACTAAGGTTAAAGTAGCCCCGTTACCCCCCCTCCCCCTTCCTCACTCTACCAGTGCTAAAATGCCTAAATTTGAAAGAGTGGTTAAATGTGTTTGCCAAAACTTGATAATATATGTGACTAGAATGTCTGAACATAAATCAATGTATTTAATTAGTGTATAATTAAAAGCTTGTAATTATACTAACTATTATTTTACAATTAATTTTATATATATTTTATGTAATTTTTCTTAAACGATACTAAATTAGCTTAATAAATAAACATTGTGATCTTGAATCTTTTTTCAATAGCTGTCACAATGCTTGGCTTGCTTCACATGAACAGCATGACCTGGGGTGTAAAAACCCGAAATCATTGGTCAATTACTTGTGGGCGAACAGAAAGGAATGTGTTGCAACCCCCTAGACATTGGGCAAGGTCATTAGAACCTCCCTAGCTTGCATTGCGGTTTCCAAGCAGCAGGCCCTGGGCTTCTCATTGTGTTAAGAAGATTCTTTTGGAAGAAGAATTACTTAAAACACAATATTCTTGGAATATGAACTAATATTATTTTTTAAATTAATAAGTAATTACATGTATATTTATTAAAAATTTAAACATTAGTATTTACACAGTTCGCATAGACAGCATTGAATTAAACAAAAAAACTAGTATATATCATTATGGGTATGCGGCGCACGACTAGCATACCCGGAGAATACGCCACTGAGTTTTATATCGGCTATGAATTTCTAAAATGGTGGAGCTACGATTGTGTGGTCAAATCATGAAAAGAGTGGATCCTAAAATGTTAAAAATTAACTATAATCTGGTGAAGGGGTGGTTCGAGCAAGAGATGGCTATACTTAAATAAATGTCTTTTTATTAATAAAAAATTTGTTTTTAATATTCTTGACATAAATTCTAATTTTGTATTTTACTCGCTTTATACTGTATAATTAATATAAAAATACAATTTGCTTCCATCCACGCCCCTGCCAATTTTATTTCCAAAGTTAAAATAGAACAATAATAATAAGAAACGGGTGTTTACCTAAAATATGATAAAATATAAGACGTACACATATCAAAATATTCAACTAATTTATTTAACCTTTCCCCCTCGATCCAATGTACTTAAACGATTTATTCCTGTTCAGTTCTTGATTAAGAAGTATCCTATCAACACCTCGAACTAGCAGACGGCCAACTAACCTAAATAATTTCCACATATAATTTATCGATTTATATAATAAAAATAGATCTTATGTGAGTTTGACTTACCATAAACATTGAAGCAATAGGAAATTCTGTTAGCAATAAGAGCACGGTTATGTCCCAAAATACCATATCCATGACCATGCTTTCCAAGTCGAATCCTTGTACTTTCAGATTCGCTGATATTCGAACCCATCATTACTCCCATTCCAGTATTTCTCACATCCTCTAGACTCAAACCTGGAATTTGAAACGTAAATTAATATTGATGTTACTGAATTATTAGAGAATAAATTCTAATGTATTTTTAAAACCAATCTCGAATGGAGGTCTCTACCAAGGGTCTCAAGGAAATTGTAACAACTCCATTGAAAAAAATACAACACGGATCATGGTCGAATCATGGTTTTATTCACGTTATTTAAATAATATTAGTATATTACCAGAGGTAAAAATGTTTATTAGTTTCAAATATAATTTAAGTTATCAACTATCAAAAAATATACCACAACAATAATTAATCACGTTTAAAATAGTACCCTAGCATGATCTATTTATATATTTTCATTATAAATTAATTATATATATGTATTTAATATCTAGAATTATTTCTAAATATCTATACACGTAATTTATATATATTATGAAATTGAAAAATGACACCTGGACACGGGAAACGAAACCAGGACCTTTGGCTTAGTACGCCAATGCTCTACCACTGAGCTATCCAGGAATCGTACAGGGCCCAGGGTCATTATTCACTCATATTTTAAGGCAGAGTCTATGATGGACGTGCGGAAATCATCAGCTACAAATGTGTGATTTTATTAAGATCACGAGCTATCAGATAACGCAACCACCTTCGACTCGGTAGTTGGCTTAATGCTGCCAATTGTACAATTATTATAGTTGCAAGAGATTGCATATTTAAGAATCAAATAGCCGAAGCTGCCTTAAATTATGAATGAAAAATGACCCTGGGTACGGGATGATTCCTAGATAGCTCAGTGGTTAGAGCATTGGCGTACTAAGCCAAAGGTCCCAGTTTTGATTCCCGTGTCCACGTTTCATTTTTCAATTTTCAGAATACGATGTCTAGACAAATAATTCCTCACTAAAAAGCAAAAATAATAGCTTTGGATATTTGATTTCTAATTTATATATTATTAACTTATATCACAGACATATTCTAGAGTTAGCGTGCTTGAGACTATTTCGAGACCTTTAAATCGATTTCTAAAATCATGGCCAGGTATAAATAATGCCATTGTTGGATTAAACACATTGTAGCCAATCATACTTTGTCAAGAGCTTTTAATCTTATTTAGGCCCTACACTTCTTATAATCTTTTCATCAAATTAACTTATGAATAATCCTAATGCTAAAAGTATAAATGGTTTGTTAATATACACAATTACAGCTTACCTGCATCGACGATAGCTTCATAGGATCTTTCAATCATATTTCTTATCATAGAATTCATATCATCACATATTTTTTTATTGATTCCAAAAAATGTTGAATCAAAACTATTATGTCCCGACATTCTTCCAATAAATTTTGGAACAGTCAAATTAGCTTTGAAAAATAACAAACCATATTAAATTACATTCTATTTTAGATTAGTTCACCATATTTAGAATCTACAATGTGAAAGAAGTGTCTGGATTTAATTTATTATGTATTCAATCAGGCTAATACATGTTTTTGGTCTACTTCATTGTAAACACCCTACCCTACACCATATCCAAGAGTGGAATGATACCAGGACGCACAGAGATTATATTTATATTTTTGTGTGACGTCGTCAAAGTGTTAACCTTACTCAGTGACCGCCAGCAGATACGATCACTGATCTGGGGATAACCATCTAAAGATTAAACAGGGAGGTTGTGACGTGTGCGTTTGGTGGCGGGAGTGGACAACTGTACCGCTAGGGTCTGTGATAGTTCAGAGAGTTTGCCTGAGGCGAACAGCAAAGAGTTACTCGTGAGACTCGTAAGAGTCAAGACCTCCTAGTATGTTAGTCAGTCAGTCACAGTCCGCCACGCCCACTCACACGTCACTGGATATTCGTGTGTCTTGTAGCTTTAACAATAAACTATATTCATAAGTCAGCATCAACGATTTTGTTATTGCTTCTGAAACATATCCACGGCCTATGGGGGCCGACAGTACAATGGTAGCAGAGCCAGCCAATAACAACAGAAAGAAGCAAGAGAAATTAGACATTAAATTGGTGGCTCATCTATCAGCATCGTTTGGTTTTGGTATCACTATTTTAAATATATTATCTTAGTTTAAAAATGTTTTTCTATCAAAATTATGTGATCACTTAGGTTGGCCACACACCAAATGCAACATTTTGTTTCGCGACAAGACATTTTGTCGCAGCGTGCTGCAAACGTCTCGACTGCCATAATATCTAACGAAGCGCTGAACATGGTTTGCGACACTGTCGCGAGGCGCCTTGCGACAAACGTCTCGACTGCCATAATATCTAACGAAGCGCTGAACATGGTTTGCGACACTGTCGCGAGGCGCCTTGCGACAAAAGTCTCGACTGCCATAATATCTAACGAAGCGCTGAACATTGTTTGCGACACTGTCGCGAGGCGCCTTGCGACAAATAGTCTCGACTGCCATAATATCTAACGAAGCGCCGAACATTGTTTGCGACACTGTCGCGAGGCGCCTTGCGACAAAAGTCTCGACTGTCATAATATCTAACGAAGCGCTGAACATTGTTTGCGACACTGTCGCGAGGCGCCTTGCGACAAACGTCTCGACTGCCATAATATCTAACGAAGCGCTGAACATTGTTTGCGACACTGTCGCGAGGCGCCTTGCGACAAAAGTCTCCTTTCATTTATGTCTCGTGACAAAACAGTAAATAAGTTTTGATCTGCGCGTGCACCAGGCCTCGAATAGCATGTGAATTTTCGGCCATGTTTTTAATTAAATTATTTTGAAAACATTTGGTTATTATCTATAAACAAACCAACAAATATTAAATATTAAGTTATGTGTTTATTATTTAAATTTTTTAACATGCTTTAATTACTTTCGTTATTTGCGATTGTGGGGGTAAAACGCTGAGTAAAAAGAATCGAGTAGGCCTATATTTTACCAAGTACTTTAAAAATAGTCGGGAAAGTGATTCACTTCGTTAACCTGATAATCATTTGTGTACTTTATACCTGAGAGTATTTTGTATTAAACATGCATGTGAAACATTTAAACCATATTGTCACGAGTCATATATTGTATTTGGTGTGTGGCCAGCCGTAATGCGCCAAAATTATTACAATGAAATAAGCTAGTACCTATTTATAAATGGTTTCATTTTCATTATTATTACTAATTAAATAACATTTTGTACTACTACAGTGGAAATTTAAGCACAGTTTATTTTAATTTGATATCATCATTCATCTAGTTCCTTAAAGTTAAATATTTGTGTTAATGGAACTCAGTAGTCTAATGAGAATGCAATAATATATAAAAGTCTCACCTTTGCCCCAGTTAGAATATTCACAAATCTTGATAAATTCAGCATTGTCAAAAAGTTTTTCTTTCAGTTCGTCTATGCTAGTTGTCTCGGGGAAGTTACCTGATATTCCAGAGATGACAATATCATCACCTGATATTTCTGTATTGTTCCTTTCAGGCATTATGAGTCTGGTGAGTAATAATAAAACAATTATAATCTGTATTCTTTAATTTTAAAAATGACACCTGGAAATGATAAGTGAACCCAGAAACAAAATATAGCTAGGTTTTAAGATAAAGCACCCAAAAAAATGTAGTTTCTTTCGAAACTTACACATGTGTATATTATTCAAATACATATTATAAATTGCTACCTAAGCTGTAGGCGTATTTTCAAATTGACTTTTAATATAATATATTACTACTATATATTTTTAACCAATTTATTTTTGTAATCTATTTTAACTAATAAAAAGCATTAAAAATTAAAAAATAATTATTTAGTATATTTCCATTCTATATCATAAGCCCGCACGCAAGCTATACTAACCAGGTGACCACCACTTAAGCGATGATAGTGACAACATTTATGGATAGAGGGTGTCATATTGTCAGCACATCGAACCCTTCAGCAATTAATCTCAATTATAACTCACAAACCCATCATGGTAATTAGTTAGGCGTTAATTTATCATTTTATTTTTATTTTTGTCAGAACAATGATAATAGAGCAGTAGAGGTATTTCTCATCCTCAATTAGTTCCTTCATACCAAGAACTGTCTATATTTTCGTCTATTTCACATGCGAGGTATAGTCCGTTTTCCGCTATGAAGGTCCAAATTGCCAATGTAAAAATATGTTTCTCATCCTCGGATATTGCCTTAGGCTATGAAGAACCATACGTTGTTTTCGATAAGAAGGGAATAATTAAGAATGGGAACCCATAGACCGTTTTCGCTAAGAAGGGAATAATTGACACTGTGAAACTATATACATCGTATTCGCAAAGAAGGGAGGATGTGATACAATGAGTCTATAGTTTCTCGTTCTCTAAGGTAAAATCTGGAGCATTGTTTCCATAGCCCTTACTTCCACCCCGCTCCCAGCCCCCGCCCCCTCCCGGGGGGCTCCCTATCCATATCCTAACAGTCCTTGCCTGAGATCTAGCACTGGGTAGCAGTCACACTCCTTGCCCCTTCTTCTATTAAAATAAAGCAACACCCTTGTCGAGGACTATAGAATAGATAATCTCACAATCTCGAGAATTTGAAAAACATCCTTGAGGAACATTGTTATTCGTGGATACCGCATAACAAACCATGTGAATAACAAAGCATCTTGTCATAGAATATTCAACAGTCATTATTTGAATTTGGAGACATCAATACGAGATTACTGGTGATTAGTCGTAAACACTTAATACAATTTTTAGAGTGTGGAAACCAAATAAGTTGTTATTGAATCTTATTATTTCCTTCTGATTACACGTTTATGTGCTAAATAATCTAATATATAAATCGGGAACAGACAGAGTTTCAGACCTAATATTCTATGTCATGAATATAACAATTACTCTGATAAAATATACTACCTGTCCAGGTTATAAACAAATAAAACAATCTGAATATCGATTAAAGAATTATTTAACTTATTAAATGTTCCATTAAGCATAGGAAACGAATTATATCATCAACCTGTCTTTGAAAAATACTATTACTCTGTTAAAATATACTACCCGTTGAGGTTACAAACAAATAAAACAGTCTGATCAATAACAAATAATTTATTTAACTTATTAAATGCTCCATAAAACTTAGGAAATGAATTATAGCATTGACCTGTCTTTGAGTACTATTACTTTGAATAAATATACTACCTGTCCGTGTTACAAACAAATACAACAGACTGAATATCGATTAAAAATCATTTAACTTATTAAATGTTCCATAAAGTTTAAGAAACAAGTTGTAGCACTAGTCTATCTTTGTATAATATAATTAGTGTAACATAATATAATACTACCCGTCTAGATAACAAACAAATAAAACATTTTTGATTATTGAATAATTAATTATCGTATTTAATGTTCCATAAAGCATAAGAAACGATTCATAGCAAGAGTCTAATTAGAAGCCTTTCATAAATTTAACCTGCGGGGTTTATACCCGTTTTCGAATTTACAAAGCGGAATTAAGCTACCTTGAGTGAAAAGGAGAAACTAAATCATCTTCCAAAAACCTTGACTTTAGCTGTCACAAACACCCCAGGTAGGGAAAAATTTAGAAAATAAAAGGTTTGAAAAATAACTTTCTGGGAAATTGCAATTACCGTTAGAATCAAAATAGTTTACAACTCTGAGAATATGTAGTGGAGAGAAGGTTGAGGGGTTATGGGGGGTTTGCTTTGTATGTAGAGGGCGTTTAGTATAAAAATGGTCTCGTTTATGATAATATTATGACAGTTTACGCTGTCGATTCAATAGATATAGCAGGTATGGCTTATTGTAGTAGGCAAACACGATGGAATAGATTATTATATACTAGAATTAGTAATAATAAATACAGTGCTCCATGTTTATATGAAATTTCAAAATTAGCAGTTAGACAACAATATAAACTTAATTGGAATGAAGTTAAAGATTTACCTATATTAAATATAGGAGAGTTATTGTATGATTGGCTGCATTGCGATGAAATTTTCCCTTTGGAAAATGAACTTGAAGAAGAAAAAAATTAAGAGTATAATAAACAAAAATATGACATTTTCACTATATAGGTCATACGCATTATCAAGTGATGCTTTCGTTGCTATAGTGTGTTTGCCTGTAGATGAAATACCTGAATTTGCTCTTGATGAAAAAAATCACATACATTTTAATTTTTATTTAAAAAAAATATTAGCTACTAAAAAGAGATCTAGATTGTGTGAAGCATGTTTTTGGAAAACGAATAATTAATTACTTTACATCGTATTCCGAAAATTTATGGAAATAAAAGAGAGTGTTTTACATGAAACAGAAATTTCATACAATAGTTAAGGCTCAAGACTTACTGCATAAAATAATTTGGGATATTAATAATTACTGCTACCTTTGTTACACTGAACCTTTATTTTATATTATTGATGAAGATTTATGTAGACAAGAATTCAATTTACATACAAGAAAAAGAATTGACATGGATGCTAATTACTCAACTGATGATGATTCGGACGGTGATTGTGATGAAATGTATGTTGTAAAGGGTAATTGGATGGATGAGTATAAATACAAAAAACTTAGAGATATTTAATTTTGTTTGTTGATGCAAGATGGAGTCGGCAAGAACACCTATTTAAGACCTCTCTGCAACTCTGCTAACCGTTATAAAAGGTTGAGCATCATCATGGATATTCTCAATAAACTTCAAAACGTGTCGTGCTGCGTGCAGAAGCAGGTGAAGTTGAGTGAATTAAATATAGGCATACCATATCCGGTTAAGAGTTTCAATTTGGTAACAACAAAGTTCGGCAAAAAGATCATAGCGCAAATGCAAACTGACGAATTCACCTATCTTCCTAATAGCATCTCTGAATCATTCAACGACGAAGAGCTGCAAGAGTTGACTATTAAGAAGCTGGTGCTGGTATACAACGGGGTCATCGGTAATACATCGGACATCTCGTTTGAAGGTTGGTTCAAACTTTGATTATCACCCTTGAGCAGATAGCAGAAAAAACGCAAGTATCTAGGATCATTATACTCAGCCTATTTAACATAATCTGTCTGAACCGAATCAGGACTGTCGTGCTAGACCTTCAGTGTACGGTAAGGAATAAACAATTGAACTTGTGTATTTTAACAGGTGCATTCGGATGTGGATGCTAACTTAATATGCTCGTGTATAACATTCAGCTAACGATTATTTTCTCTTGCAGAGGTAGTGTCCGATCTCGAAGATGCTAACCGCGATCCTTGGGAGCTCGATATATCCAAGACGATCCAGAAACAGCGACAGCTGAAACGTCCTGTTACGGGAGAAGAATCTCAGGCTATCGTGGAACCAGAGTTTACAGGAAGAAAAAAACAAAGAATCTAGCAAGTAATAATTGACATTTATATATCTAGGTGAAGGTATGCCTTAGCATTTAAACTTGCTATTATATTTCTGAGTGAAGGTAGACTTTTGACATAGTGCTGAGTGAGCTTTCCTGGATTAAAGGTTATTAAACACACTGCTGAAACATTAAGTTTAAAACGAGCTGAAACTACTATTAGCGATATTATATATTTCATAGATAATAAGTGAACTTCAATCTTATATTCTTGAGACAAATTATATAATTATCTCTATCAGAACATTAACTTAAGCGAGCTATGCTTTTAGACAAAAAGAAGTACAGGTCAGATTGTAATTAATATCAAACATATTGCCGGAACATTATCCTAAACGAGTTGGAAAGTGCTACTTATATGAAAATTAGGTGTAGGATTATTTTAGCCTTAGTACCTATATAACTTTTTTAGAAATATCTCTAATCTCAAATCTGATCTTGAGAAAAAAACATGATTTATAGATGATGAAGTATGAAAATTTTTGTCCCTTCAACACTTGGCTTGAATCAGTTCAATGCGATGCGTTCCTAATCTATGCTAACAGTCTAGTCGATCTTGAAGCTTTGAGCAAATATTCAGTACAACATATTAAAGATCCAACACATTATCGAATTTCAAAACTTTGGTAAACATAGTATAGCCTATCTGATATATAAACCAACATATTTGACTAGTGATTATTTCTCATCTTTAGCTGGGCATCTTCAACGTGTGTTTGGTGAAGATTCAGTCGAAATAGAACGACAATCGTATTTTTGCGTCTACCACTAGTTGAATAGAAGTCTCTTCTTCCGTTTGACATCCTTTGTCTGAGGTCGAGGTTTGAATCTCTGTTATTTTGTGACTCCTACTTAGTCAATCTGCATGACTAATCATACTTCCTTTTCTATAAACCACTTGATAATCATACTCTTCCAATTTTAATCTCCATCTAAGTAATCTCGAACTCGGATCCTTCACACTGAAGATCCATGTTAATGGTTTATGATCGGTGACTATTGTAAACTTCCTTCCGTATAGATATGGTCTTCACCGCCCCAATAATAGCTAACAACTCTCTCTCTCAGTTGTCGAATAATTTTGTTCTGCCTTGTTCAGGGTTTGACTCCCGAATGCAACTGACAAATCTTTTCCTATCTCCCCTTGAGACAGCACTCCGCCTACAGCTTTCTGACTAGTATCTGTAGTTAATATGAAAGGTTTCTTAAAATCTGGAAATTGTATTATCGGTTTAGTAGTTAAAATTTCCCTAAAATGATTAAACGATCTCTCTTGCTTCTCAGTCCATTAAATTTTTACCCCTTTATTTAAAGGTTGATACAATGGTTTACCAATATGACTAAAATCCTGTATAAATTTACTATAAATCCTTTCAATTTTTACTCGTTGGTTGATGTAGGATAATTTAATATCTTTTCTACATTTCTCGGATCTAGCATAACCCCTTCTGTTGTAACTACATGTCCTAAGTAAATAACATTCTTACGTAAAAAATTCACATTTATCGGGTTGTAGCTTCAATCCTTGTTGTCTATATCTCTTAAATACCTCTATAAGTCTTTCATTATGTATTTGTAATGATTCACCAAATACAACAACAGCATCTAAATAAATTAAACATTTTATTCCCTGTAAACCTGTTAATACTGTATTCATCAATCTCTGAAAAGTCTTCAGTGCTCCTTTTAAGCCAAAACATAACCTTTTAAATTAATAATGTTCTGTTTGAGTACTAAAAGCAGTTTTAGCCTGATCCTCTCTTTTAATGAACACTGATTATACGCCGATACCATATCTAAAGTAGATAAATATTTGGCTTTACCTAACTGGTCCGAAATGTCCGCAATGTTTGGGATAGGAAATGTGCCTCCTATCGTTATCTCATTTAGCTTCCTGAAGTCAACAACTACTTGCCACTTCTTTTCCCCTGAGGCATCCATTTTCTTAGGAATCACAAGTATTAGACTTTTCCAAGGACTTGTGCTCTGTTGAATAATATCATCTTTCAACATTTGTTCAACCTGACCTTCAACCTCATGTTTATGAACTTCAGGGATCCTATACTGTTTCTGATTTATCGGGCTTGTATCTTTACTTAACGGTATCGCGTGTTCAATGACCGTCGTTCCTTTAATCTTATCTCCTTTTAGATAGAATATCATTATAATCATTACATATTTTTTCAATGCTTTTTCTTTCTTCTGTATTTAAATGTCCTAGCCTTAGTTTCTCGGCTAATATTCCTATTCTATCTCTTACTTGTGTATTAGTCTCTACAAAACACTTTTTTTTTTCACTAAGTTAACCCTTTTTAATTTTACTTTGGGTAACTCTATTTCAACAGCTTTTTCTGTTGTATTTAACACATTACTCATGCACACTCCATTTCTAACGTTTGTGAGAGCTTCCGCCAAGTACACCCCCGGCACTAGAGAACCTTTAGGAGCTATGTCTAATCATTCTCCCTCCACAACTAATTCAACTATCTTTTCACTTCGAGGTGGTATGTACACTTTAATAGTGACACTTTGACTCTTATCTAACATAGTCAGTACATCCTGATCTAATCTGACCTCGCTTCTCTGAAAATCAATTAAGGCTTGAGGTTTACTCCAAAAATCTCTTCCTAATATCCTTTCATAACGGAGATTTTCCGCTACATGACACTGATGCACATATATATCGTTACCTAACCTCATATGCAAGATAACTTTCCCTTGCGTCCACATTAAATTATTTGTAATGCCAGAAACACTAGCTGCTTCCCTAGTGTTTATTTCATTAAAAACATAATACACTAAACAGATCTTCCTTATCAGACTTATCTCTGATCCAGTAATTATTAACCAAAGAGTTTATGTTAAAAACAATAATTATATACTCAGACTTAAAGCGTTATTACCAGGGTCTAACTCGACTCTACTCTGGGGACATTACATCATTCCAACATCAGATGAGCTTTCTCTCTCTCAAGATCAAATTTGAGAGTTTAGGTTAAGAGATTGAACTTTAACTAGTATATCTGTTTATTATGATGGATTAGATTGTGTTTTATTTCCAAGACATTTGTTTAATATGACATGTTAGGTTTCAACTATATAAACCAGACTTTGTTTGATAAGTTTGGTTGGATTTATGTTTAATATGTATTCGAGATATTTGTTTAATATATCAAGTTAGATTTATTTGTGTGTTTAATCGTGTGTTAGGTTAAGAAAAATGAACTTGTAACTTTCCAGTAATTATTAATCAATGAGTTTATGTTAAAAGCAATAATTTTATACTCTAACTTAAACTGTTAATAAAACCTATCTGAATATCATGTTTGTCCTTTTTTTACTATAGTATAGAAATAACTTTATTTTCAAAAGTTACATGGGTAATGGTTATACAACAAGAAATATTAATGATTGTGCTGAAAAGTTCAGTTGAGTTTGCATTGGTAGTGACCATTGAAGGTTTGAAAGTTATATTTTTATCCAAATAATTATTTAGCGTAGAATCAAGACGGGGTTTTCTTTTAGACCTAGGTGTGGCGGCTTCAATCA
The DNA here is from genome assembly GCA_902155825.1 of Timema genevievae. Classification (NCBI taxonomy): domain Eukaryota; kingdom Metazoa; phylum Arthropoda; class Insecta; order Phasmatodea; family Timematidae; genus Timema; species Timema genevievae. The sequence continues at coordinate 64,349 of CABFWO010003109.1, read as the reverse complement.
GTGGAAATGTGTGTGCTATAGCGTCTTTGGATTATAGGTCTATATGTACCATTCGCTATTATTAAACCTTCTATCCTCTACTACCAGTAGTTAATTTATTTAATTCATTAGTATGCACACTTAAAAGCTTAAACCATGTTAAGTTAATAAAATATCATTATATAGGCATATCAACTATGATGTCCTATTATTTCCATGACATAATCAATAGGAAAAACTAACTTACTAACAGCTCAACAAAATGGACCCAAGCTTTTTAGCATACTATAAATTTGTACATATTTAACATATACCTAATTTAACTACCATTATTGTTTTTTTAACTCTTAAATTTTATGTTTTGGTTTCTAAGCCTCGTTGAAATCACATAATGTGATGAGTTGTTGCACATGAATGGTATTGTTACTTTATGTTTTTACGTTATGTAAACATCTTGATTCTTTGATAGATGAATACAATCAAACAGTGCACTCCATTATCAAGATGAGACCTATCGATGTTAAGGATGATAGGCTTTTTAGACACAGTCTATCTCCATCCAAAGACTGTTGATCCCTCATCTATAAAGTTAAAGGTAGGGGATATTGTTCGTATCAGTAAACATAGGGATATCTTTGCAAAGGGTTGCTAATTGGTCAACGGAATTGTTCAAGATTCACAAAGTTATCGTAACTAATCCTAGAACCTACCTGCTCGATGATACGAGAACTAACCCTATCCTCGGAGGTTTCTACACGCAAGAGCTAAAGAAGATCATCTTATCCTGATGTATACCTCGTGGAGAAGGTCATCAAACGTAAAGGGAACAGGGCTTACGTTAAATGGCTAGGTTTTGACTTTGCACATAAGTCCTGCATTAATAATTCAAACATTGTGTAATTTCAAGTCGATAAATAAAGATTTTCTCTATAGTTTCTATGTTGTTTTTATTATTAGCTAAACTGATACCTATCAACATCCTTACAGCAATGGAGCCCCGGGAAGGGGCGGGTGCAGTGGGGAGGGGTGGGGGGTGGTGGCTGGGAGCGGGGCGGAAGTAAGGGCTCTGGAAACAATGCTCCAGATTTTACCTTAAAGAACGATAAACTATATATTCATTGTTTCACATCCTCCCTTCTTTGCGAATACGATGTATATAGTTTCACAGTCTCAATTATTCCCTTCTTAGCGAAAACAACGTATGGTTCTTCATAGCCTAAGGCAATATCCGAGGATGAGAAGCGTATTTTTACATTGGCAATTTGGACCTTCATAGTGAAAACGGACTATACCTCGAATGGGAAATAGACGAAAATATAGACCGTTCTTGGGATTAAGGAACTAATTGAGGATGATAAATACCTCTACTTAGATCCCCTTTAAAATATTATTTATGTTTTGAGTTTGTTTATTTTCTCGTCTGTCTAATCAACGTTCAAATTTTCTACAGTATCGAGATGGTTTTTTTTTACTAACCATTTTCTGCTTGAATTCCATTCCAATCTTTCCGGCTTTTATTGTTACTGTGGGGTAGTTCTTTAACATACTTGGTAAATTTGAATTTTCTTTTATTCCAAAATAAAGTTTCATACTAATTTTGAAAAGATTTTAAGCTACTAACTCCCCCCTTACACATACACACAACACATTATTTTGCCCTTTTCTGAATAGTAAATATTTGAAATATACTTGGTTTTTGAAGTAATCACTCTAAATGTCTGGCAGATTTCAATTTTCTTCCCTCTTTTAAGAATTCTTTTTATTTTACTCAACTCCCCCTTACCCCTCCTTACATATTTTCTACATTTAAAATATTTCAATTTTTATGACTAATTAAATTGTCTCTATAGCGTCTTGTCAATTTTCGATTTTCTATAACACATAAAAGTAGATGTTTGTACCAATTTTGTAAATTGTAAACCACCTCCCCGTTAAAACAACTCCTACATAAAAAAATTATTGTAAGGCAAATATGGTTATCTGGATTTGCTATGTCTACCTGCCTGCCAAATTTACATTTTCTACCACAACTAAATGTGTTTTTTTCCAATTCCCACAACCACCCACTCGCCTGTGTCCTAAAGTCACAATTAAAGATTTAACATTTCAAGCCTTAATAAAAGTTTGGAGTGATATTTTTATCTTCCTGTCGAATTTCAGTTTACTACCTCACTATGAATTAGTTGTTTACTATTAGTTTTTGAATTGTTTAATTCCCATGCTCTGGTCTCCATTCCACTCTTAGAAATGTTAAATTTTGGTATTTATTTTGTTATATAGTCAATGGAGTATGTCTGCCAGATTTTTATTTTATACATCAACTAAAAAAATATTCTAAATATATGCTCTCCATTCTCCAGAGCCACATTTTGAAATTTTCCAATCTTTGATTTTTCAAATACGAGAAGACTTGAAGGAAAGAAGAAAATTCTGTGAGCTAAGGGAGGAGGCAGAGGACAGGGCGCTTTGGTGGTCCAAGTTCACTGACAAAAGGAATGGACCTGTGGTAAGACAGAACATCTAATTATGATGATGGTAATAATAAAGGTATATCCCGCTACCTTTCTGCCAATCAAAATGTCAAGTTTCCAAACCCAGAGGCTGGGTATGTACAGCGATGAGTGAGTGAGTCCCACATCTTTCTGACACTTTCCACTCTCTTTGGGGGGAAGAAATGTGAAAATCACTCAAATCCATTTCATTAAATTCTAGAAAGAAACCTTAGTTTAAAAATTCAAGGTTATATGTTCGCTGTTTAAAAAGATACATCGGAGAGTTTTAAAATCTTTCAACCTTCCATTTACCCCCTTAGAGATCAAATTTCAAGAATGATTTGACTATCTGGGACTGTCCTTCTACCTGCCTGCTAAATTTATATTTTCTACGACACATAATAATTTTTATTTTTAGGCCTCCAACACAAAAATTTCCTAGAGTCACATAAAAAATTTAAGGTTTTCAGACTTTTATGATTATTTGGAGTGGTCTCTTTACTTTCCTGAAAATGTTAATTTTCTACTGCATATATTTTTTATCTTCCCCCCTGCTCGCCCGTAATTCATGGAGCCCATTTGGAAATTTCCTGTTTTTAGATTTCTCTGGCTATATGGGGCAATGCATCTTCTTTCCTGCCAAATTCTAGTTTTCTGGCTCATCTTTAAAGTAGGTTTTCTTCTTTGGACGGATCTATTTTCAGCTTTAAATAATATATAGAGATATTAGCCTGAACCAACAAAAAAAACTAATTCTTCAATCAGTATCACATAACTCAGAAACGCCAATTAAAAGACAACAAACATGGATGCGTAGAGCCTGAATCGTTAATAAAGCTAAGTAGACACGACACAATATCTTGTACAAGAAGTTGTTTAAGAAATTATATAATATATTTTGGTCACATCGATTGCGTTCAAGTTTTAACTCGAGACAGTTCACATGGCGTATGTGATAGCACATGATATTTTGAGCACAATCTGTGAATAGTCACAGATAGTAAAAATTCCTTTGAATACATCTCCTTATAATTTTATGTATAATATTAGACATAATTTTTTATATAATATTATATAAAAATTTTAGCGTAACCTGTTTCTTACAATAATAATTTCATGCTTAATAAGTGCTCTGTAATTTATTCAAACAAAATTATGTCTAGCAGACAAGGTTATAATACTTTCAACTCAAAATTTGTACAATAAATATAACTGACATAGGGTGTATTCGACTCCCCACAAGGTACAATATATTGCATACAAAGAGTTGTTCAAAGCAAACATTGTACAATCTTTGGTTTTCGCACGACGCCATATTTAGTGTGCAACTTCTTGCTCAACTTTTGTACAAGAAGTTGTGTCTTGTTTACCAGGCTCTGAGAGTTGATGATAAAAAAACATGGTAGCTTTGATTTAGCAAATAAATGTTTTTGCACTTAAAAGCCTTGCGCAAGCAATGTTGTCAGTCATAATAATTTTTGAAGCAAAGGTTAGCGACCGACTCTAAGCGATTACTTAAACGTTGTGCATCGTGGTCATAATAGCCCTGTTGGGCTGGTCTAGTACAACTGGGCGCCGCCAACCGGGTGCTGGTAAGACTGGGTGCTAGTGTTAAAAAAGTAATAATTGAGGAGCTTATTTTCAAAACGGCTCTTGTCGTTTTCCTAAATTTATGGGAAATTAAAAAAAACATATTTAGATTTAAAATTTGAACTCATCATCTCATGAATATTTTTAAGATATTTATTATACTATCAGGTGTGTCTCACATTAATATTAACACTTTAAAACTAACACTTTTTTATAATTAAATAAATTAAATTGGACAAGGGGCATTCTGAAACTAAAGTATGAACAAGAGACATTTTTAAATTAAAAACAATGGACAAGAGACTATTTTAAAATTCATATTCAAACCTATTTTTGCAATGAAAGTAGCTTTTATTTTCCAAATTAAATAATAATAAAATAATAATTTCTAGATTAGAACATAGTATGAACATAAAAAAGTGTTTTGTATATTATAAAAACATTAGAAAAACATTAGAAATTAAATTACTGTAATTTCACTGTTATTAAAGAAGAAATATATTCTTAAAAACACAGTTTGGACTTTTTAATCGGCATCCTCCATCATTCCCCCTTCTAATTCATCTTAGGAGGCTTCATCAGTTGTCTCTCTGTGATATATTATATCTTGGTAGAAGTGCAGGTTAGGATTTTCCTCCCATCCTTCACTAAAGTGCAGGTCCAGTAGCCGTTTTACATCCACAATCTTTTGCCTCTTTACAGGAACACCAATGGGAATCAACGGTAGTGTTAATTGTGAAACATCCACCTTTGGCTTAAATACTTTTCTGAATATTCCTATGTCAATGTTATACCACGGCTCACCCTTGATAAGGATAGGAGCAGTTGGAATTGATCCTCGGGTGATGATAAATCTCTTTGAAGATGCAAACTTGAAATGCCTCTGGCCAGGCTTCCTCATCGTTTGTTGTGACACAAGCTTCCAATCAAAAACAGGTCAGTCATCCCCCATTTTTAAAACAGTCCCATGTTTACTGAAAATCTCCCAATATTATTCACGCTTGATAATCATATCAAGAGCTTGGAGTTGAATCTCTATTCGGCCAAAGACTCGATCTGGCGACAGGTAAGAATGCCCTGGCACAGGAAAAACCAAATAAACTTCTTTCAAATGGCGTGGGGCACAGTTTGGAAGCCAATACATGAGCATGCAAGTCATAGAAGAGTTTTTATTTTGGCCCCACAGCCATCTGCAAAGAGCCGAATTATAGAGGAGCCTTCAAAATTCATGTTTTTCAACCTGTGAAAAACAGAGGATGAAATCTGTGCCGACCCCTTGGCTCCATCTGATTCAGTCCCTGTGTAAATGAACACTTTGTCTTGGGGTTGTTTGTCTGTAGACGTTCCTTCACATATAGTGAAATTGTATATGTAGAACTGCCTACTATAATACGCGGCCTGGTCAGGTATCTTGGGTAACACTTGGTTTTTCTGGCAGTCAAAAGAAATCGTTACCTGTCCGTCGTTCTTGGCTCTTAGCTGAGAAAAAAATAAATCACTTCTTCTTTTGTGTAGTTCTTGCGCTGTAACGCAAGATGTGTCTCCAGATTGTATTTTTAGCTCATACTGTATACATTTCGAGCACTTATCTACAGCTGGGGAATCAAAGCTCAAGTTGTCATTAGTAAAAATTTCATAGAAGTATGAATATGGCACTTTGAGTTCTGTTGGAACATTTTCATTGTACTTTTCACTACGTCTTGAAATTGAAAGGTAGCTCGGTAAATATTGCTTAGTTTTACTGGATGCTCGACAGTAGTGTTTCTCTAAGGGAACAATATTTTCAATGTAAGACTTTACTGCAGCCTTTTTGTAACAAATTGGTGAGACTTGTGGTCTCCCCTCCCTGTTTTCACTGGGCAAAAGTCTAGTTTCAAAATGTCTATTGCACACTCGCTGAGCTCGTTTCAAATTAATGCCCAAAATAGAGCAAAAACCTTTCTTACATACATTCACGAGTTCTGTTTTTTCGTTGTTTTGTTGTTTTTGGGACCAGGAAACGATTAATAGTTTCTCGTACTTGCTTTCGTTCAGCTCGAAGTCTTATACGCTTTTGTGATTCACTGTGAGTGCACTTAAGGATAAAATTGTCCTGTACTGTCTTGTCATTTTCAGAATAAAAGGATTGGTAGAACTTGCGTATATCTTGCATTGAGAGTTCACAACATTTTAATGATTTACCAATATTTTTGCACTGGGGATGTCTTGGCAACGATTTTGCAGAATATCGTTTCGCTTTTTCCAAGGCCCTTTTCCATTTCTCCGGTTTTCTATGTCTTTTACGGCCTTCTCCCCTTTCACAAGGTATAGCCTGGGACGTTCTAACATTGTCTTCATTAGACTGCACACCTTCCATTGTGTACGCTACACTTTCAAAAAATTTCTCAAGCGTTATTTTGGATTGAGAAAGAAAAATAACTAAACAAAAATCAAAATATATTCCAAAATCTATCAATAAAATTCACTTATTTTGAAGGTAGACCTAATTGAATTATACCTTTTGCGTAGCCAAACATATGTTTAACCTAAACCCAAGATATCAAGCACAACAGCTGTTTGAAACTAATACATGGCTAGACTACACATATTAAAAATTAAAGACTTTAGAATATATTTTGATTTTTCATTCCTACCCTTTCTAAAATTTATCTAAATAAATCTTTTAATGCACTAGAATAATAATTTTAAAAAATTATCTCAATTAACTCGCTAAGAAAACGAGCCCGGTAACACCAAACTTCAGTAATTAATAGACACATAAATTATCGTCAGAATTTGAATTCAAGGCTTTCCAGCTGATCATCATGGTTACCACTCTTGAAATTACACAAGAAACTATGAGAAATAAAAAGGATTTAAATTAATTTGGTATTTTTTCTCTGTGGTAGATAAATTGATTGTTTAGTGGACAAGAGACAGTATGAAACTAAAGTGGCACGGTGTTTATGTTCTCCTATAGACAAGAGTCATTTTAAAAATAAAAGTTAAGAACTTTTGTATCATTTTATGGCCACCATTTACATGCGGACTAGAGACAGTTTGATTCCAAGCCTCATATTTAAACCCAGTTTTAAATGATTTAGAGAACATTTTGGTTAAAAATGAAGATATTTTAACAAAGAGGAATGCATGAAGAATATGGTGATATTAAAATCTCAATTTCGACCTAGGGTGGACAAAGGACGTTTTGAAACTAGCCTCCTCAATTTGTTTTTTTACTAAATATTAATTTTTAGAGTTTTTTTAAAATTTATAACAAAGGAAACTTAATTTGTGCATATTTATAAAGTAAGTGTACTTGAAATTATAAAATTTAGATTATTTTAATAACACATACATGAAAAATAAGAACTTTGCGTAAAATAAACCACGTAAAGATGGATTAACCTAACCTAACCTAACCTAACTAATTCCTAGTTGTTTGTTTTTATTTCTTACAATTATAACATTTAAAAAACATTGTCTTGGTGCCCAGTCTTCCCAGTACCCGTATGCAAGCGCCCAGTTGGCCGAACCCGAGCATGTGATGCACATATTCTACAAGGTTAACATAGGCCTACCTTAAATATCACGTAAATGTGCTATTTTAAAAATAATATTTTAATTGTATTTTTACTAATCAGAGAGTTAAGAATATTAATTTTTTCCAACTATCACAAACATTAAATTATTACGCTCTTAATTTTTTAATCACAACTAAAGTGTTTATATCTATTAAATGCGACGCAAGAATTTTAGAGTTTACTACATTTTGAAGTATTATATTATGTTAAAATAACATTTAGTAAGTAGCTAGAAAAATAAAACCGTAAAATTTAAATAATCACTTAACAAATACTGTATTAATTTAATTTTAGTTACTCACTTGATCAGCTACACAAATATTTGCAAAGTAAAGTGTCTACCACGTTAAGGAAGGATGTAATAGTAATGTTAAACTCACTAAAAGCTATACAGTTATGAAATAACCAACACATAAATTAAAATAGTAGTGAGGCTAAAATAAAATAAATATTAAAATGAGCTATTAATAACGTCACGTGAGAATATAAGAGTCTCGATTGTTCATGTGGAATGGTATTTGAATTATTAGTTCTCAAATCTTATACATAAGTTGATAAGCCCGTTTCCGGTAATAGAAATAACGAGAAAATGACTTAACAGATTTTGACAAACGACCACTCATTTTGACGTTTATGAGTCCAGGATGTCGGGAAAAAAAGTAGCTATCTACGAAAACCCGATTTTCACAAAGAATTTTCAGTTTTTCTTTATTTGTTTAGTTACCATGGAATCCGTTATTTGCTGTATGGCTGTAAATCTCTAAATAAAAGAGTTGACTGAAAATAAATAACTCAATCTTTATTTTTGGTCCGAACACATCATAATTTTCTCTTTGGATGCTGGTCATAATATATTTAAAATGAGATTCCCAAACTGGGGAAACATTTAATTTTTATTGAAATGGTGTTATTGTTAATTCGCATTTAAATCAATAATATTGAGCATAATCCGAAAATTAAAAGTTAAGTTGTTAAGTTCGTGAAAATATTGTTTACGTTATGTTTCGTGCACCATAAAATATTGTTTAAATATCTTTAGGTATGTATTATAAGCAAAAAAACGATAATATTATATTCAATAATTTAAAAAATTACCCATTTCAACTATCAAAGTATGACTTTTGGTTTTTTTCAAATAATGGGTTTATTTGTTCATTTTATTCAAATAATGGGTTTTGATGTTCATATTAGCAAATAGTAACACAATACAAATATATAAGTGAAGCTATGTTTTCATTTTGCAGACTAGTTTTGAGGATATGATATTTAAAAAGTATTATTTTGTGTATCTCATCTATCTTTTCACAGTCTTACAATTAATACAGTAAGTTCTGTTATGTTTCCTTGTTGATACTTAATTTTGAGGTAATGATAATTAACAATACCATAATGTTTGAGTACCACATCTATATTTTCAGTCCAAAAATAATAAGTCCTTATAACACGAACTTCTTGACCAAAAATAATATATCTAATTTTTAGAGATTCTGAAACAATAATTTTGAAAAAAGGTTAAATTAACTAAGCCGAAAGGGAATTTAGAGTACGAAAATATTTATCAAACTATAACAGCGTCGCTTACCTTAACGAAGCCAGTATTGAAATTAGTGACAATATAAAAAAAATCATTATTTTATATAGTACTAGAATATATCATGTGTTCTCAAGGATTGTGAATGACAGGAGGGGCAGAGGGGTAGTGTTTAGCGTCCTTTGAAAATATGCTGGAAAGTACGACGTCCACCTGGACGTCAGTGGAAGGGACCAGACTACGGCCTTGCCAAACAGAGCTGTTAGAGCGCAGTAAACTCTCATGCATTTTGCTCTTTTTTTCTGGGCGTGGCTTGTTAACAGCGATGAGGAATAAACCACGGGCCTTGTTTCAGTCAGGTAATAGATAGTGCCGGGAGTTGTTACAGAGCCGTGATCTTGCTGAGATGAGTCAATTGGGGCCAGGGTAACCTCAATTGTTTAGGTTGTTGTTACGAGGTTACAAATAAAGTATCAGAAAATAGGGAAAATGCTATAATGAGTGAAAGAATTAATGAGGCTGAGGTGCTAAAAGCTATGAACGTGTTAAAGATGGGCAAAGTTGCTGGAAGAAATGAGATCACAAGTGAAATGCTTAAGGGGCATGGTACTACTTGCCAGATTGTGTCGGTTACTCAATTTGTGTGCTGGGATTTTGAATGTTCATAATGACTGGAAGAATGTTGTTACTGATACTTTGTAAAGAGGCAAATGCAATAAGAGTGAATGTAAGAATTATAAAGGGCAAGTTGTTTGTTGAATATTCCAGACAATGTTTTTAGAAGAGTTTTAATTGATAGGGTGCGGGAAAAAAACTGTGGACAATATTTGCGGTGTGCAGTGTCGTTTCATGCCAGGTAGAGATTGAATGGACCAGCTATTTGCATGACAACAAGTGTTTAAGAAATGTATGGCAGTAAGGAATAAAGTATATTGTGCATTTGTTGATCTTAAGAAAGCGTACGATTGGATGAATAGGAAAATGTTATAGAATGTTCTGAGAGAGGATGTTGTGTATACATGGTTAGTACCGTGGTATATGATGGAAGTAAAGCGTACGTTAGAGTTAATAGAGCTTTGTGAAAATGGTTTGACATTGAACACGGTGTTAGATTAGGTTTTGTTATGTCTTCAATGTTATTTAACGTATTAATGGATAAATGTATGATGGATGCTTGTGAGGACATGGCTTATGTAAAAATGGACCATGTGAATGTGATGGTGCTGCTAAATGCATAGAATGATACCGTATAAATGGCTGATAGTGAAAATGACTTACATATTAAATCATATAAATGTGGTGTCAGTTAGAATAGATATTTGATTAAATGTCTCCAAAATACAGGTGATTGTTTTTTATAGGAATGGATCAGAAAATGATTATCAACTTAGTATAAATGAAAAACTGTTAAACTAGTGAGTGAATTTGTGTATATGGGCAGAATGTTTTGTAAAAATTGAAGGATTGATGGAGAAATCGACAGACAGGTGAATGAATCTTGGAGGGTGGTTGGATGTACGAGTATGTGGACTATTGCAAGTGAGCAAAATCGTCACTATATAAGGCATTGGCTAGAGATAAATTTATTTTCACTGGGGTGGGGTATCTCTGCGTAAGATTTAATCATGTGACTGCTTGCCAGACGTTCTAGCATTGCCTCTGAAAGACTTGGCGAGTACCCTGCTTCTATTTTTCTTGTGTTTGACTAGTACTTCAACCGTGCTTGGCATCGTTCTTGTATACTGTCATATTAACCTAAATTTCTTAATATATTATACAGATAACTTCCATAGATTTATATATACATATATATGTATACATACATATATATGTATATATGTATATATATATATGTGTGTGTGTGTGTGTGTGTGTAAAAAGGTGTATTTGAATGTAAAAGGAAATACTAGTTAAAGAATGTTAATTTTCATTATTCTCGACAAATGTAATACTCGTAGTTGATGTTTCCTATATACCCGTATGGTTGCAATAAATATTTTGTCCTTATTGTGTGAATCCTACTCTAGACTTGTGCTAGGTAACATTTATTTTCCATATTACTTTAAATTAAGTCATTAATATAGTGTGTCTACGTTTACACCGAAATATAATGACTTCCCACTTATTCCACATCTTATTTACCTAAGCGAGGATGAAGGTAGAATTTAGAATAAATATATCCAAGCTTATATTATGTAAATTGATCAACTATTTATGATTGAAGAAATTCAGTACAGACTGCCAGTATTATATTCCAAACTTCTCTGTCAACGATGAATAAGAATAATTCCACCGTACATTTATTTCACGTGCCCACTAATGAAGAGAAAAATATTTTAGAAAATTTAAAAGAAATATATACTTAAAAACACATATTTATAAAATGTTTCCAAAGAAATATAAGTTTATTTAAAGAAAATAAAAAGTGAATGAATTGAAATGAAAATATTTTAGAGAGATAATCTTATTTTTATTGTATTTTTGACATGCAAATCAATTATTTTTAATTTATTAGCAGGTGGATAAAGTAATTTGAGGGACAAAAACGCTAAAATCGGTCAGTACTTCTATAGAGGGGATTTACTGAGTAGGTTTATTAAGAACATAATTATAATTTTATCAATATCTCAAACCCTCACACTTTTTAATTTACTTTCTCCCATTTATGTAATTTCTAATTTAGATATGATGTTATATTAAGTTATTTTACCTCGCGTAATGTAATATACACACATGCTAGACTTCGACTTTTTCATTTTCCTCTGCGTTTTGTGATTTACCTACTTCACATATTATCTCATCCCACTCTTCTGAACACAACTTATAATTTTATCTTCATATAAACCCTCGTAGACTATCCCAGTGTTTTATCTTCCTTTTTTATTCACAAAGTAAATTCTAGAATATCTCAAAATTTTGCCACCGTGTATTTAATAGACTTTGATGTTTTTCCAACTGAAACTAATATCTATCTATATTACAGAGTCAAAGGGGTAGGGGCGAAGGCATTATGCAGGTAATATTCGTTTTATGTAAGATTGCCTTTTAGCGCTCTATGGGCACTCAAGTGAAGATTTGTGGTTTCCAATTTTGGCAATGGTAAAATAAGAGAGAACTGTTTTATAATCATTAGCCAACGTGCGTGTATATAAATATATTTAAATGTTGTATGATTCTCTTAGATCATTCATAATTTTAAAACAGAGCTATAAATGAGTTAGCAAAACTTAAACATGTTTAGTTATTATTTGTATTAGGTGTTCTCTCTCACGACAGGTCCATTCCTTTTGTCAGTGAACTTAGACCGCCAATAAATACGCCATGTTATTTGATGAATAAATCATTTATATGAATTTTTAATGTTTACCATCAATAAAAAATACCTAAACAATTTATATTAAAATAAATGGTAAGGCACTACACAGACTTCCTTCTGTGTTTATCTTAAAATATATATTTACTAAATTTACTAAAAATTCATAAGATTTGGGAATCGACATATTAGGTCTATACATTTTTGTAGAAACACTACACCAAAGTTCTTGAATGAAACAATATACACTCAGGGGGGGCAACCCTAGGGCGGGGGGAGGGGGGGGGGCGCCGAAAATGTAATGACAGATCGTCGCAAAAAACAACCCAACCCAAACACCTAAATACCACTTAATCCTACCTGCCAAAATAAATTGTGCAGTGTACCTAACAACCCAGCTTGCTGTTCACATATTATTTTAACAAACTGTTCATAAACGCAAGAGCTTAATCACCAAACAACCCATGTTGGTTTTAATTTATTATCTAAACACAACTGTGAAAACACTTCTGTCTTTCATAATTAATTTGTTTACATAATTATTAAATACTTGGTGATTGCAAAATAATAGTAGCTGAATGAAAGTTAAAGATCTTATTAATAATAAAAGGTAAGGATTAAAAAAACACGACAAAACTGCTTTTAAAAGAAACCTTTAAAAAATTTAGATTATAATTCTTTATCATGTTAGTAATTTTGGTAATATTATAACTTATTTGTAGCATGGCTTTCATTTTAATAAGGCAATCAATTTCACACAAAGAACAAAATGAAGCTATTCAAAAACTTCCAAATTATTAAAATTTGATAATAGTTGTAAGAAATTAGTATTTTAAATTTTTTATTAAAGTACTACTTTCTATTATTATTTATGGAGCCAAATAACTGTTTATTAAAAGAAAACAAAGGCAACAAAGAGAATCACCTACGTGTCAAGTTCAAAAAAACATTTAAATCTTAATCAAACATGAGTTAACTTTATGCTTAGATTTCTCGCTTTTTTTGTTCACCAGACTTACGTAGGTATGTAAGATCGCTGCGTTTCAAAGGTATACACATGCAGCGTGAAATTCGCACTCAATGTTGTAGAAATGTTAACGGGTTGAGACCAATATGTACATTTATAGCTTGCCTAAGGTACATAAATAGCAAAGATTGCATTATTGTTACCGACCGAGTCGAGTCAACGGTAATTTTAGCTGGAATTATTCGAGTCAAGAAAATCACAACTCGTCACATCACTAGCGCCGCGCTGGCCACGCCTCTTTCGCCGACCACCAGCCGTGCGGTCATCTTGGCGTTCATTTGCGTGCGGATGCATGTATTGTGTGGCAAGTTCCGAGTGAAATTGAAACGTTACTTATTGTCGACACGGTATTACTGTCATAGCAGGTATTTTGTGAGGGCTGTGAGTACATTTAAATTGAATGTTGTTATGTAATGTTAGATATTAGTAACAGGATGTTAGAAACAACATCATGTTAGGCACATTCACACACATGTTAGATAATAATCATACCTAACCTGGTCTAAATCACCATTTGTAAATCAGCTTTTCAACATATTTTGGTTGAATACGTATTTTATTTGTTGCTTCTATTGTAAAAGTTTGCGAGTGACAATACTTTTGGGTGTAGAATTGGCCCTAGGTAGTTGTAGTTTACTTTAGTATCGTAAATATTTATAAAGTGTTATATGTGTCCTTTACAGAAGAAACATGTCTCTACCTCCAAAATAACTATCTGAGGGCCCTATTCCACCAACACACTTTGCAACTTTTCACTTTGCACTTTTCACTTTTCATTCCATATTTTGTTCCACCAAAACTCAACTTTGCAAATCGAATTTTGAAAAGTGAAAAGTGCAAAGTGCAAAGGCTTTGCACTTCTAAGAGTGTTTCTGTTCCACCATAGTCTTTGTTTGCAAGCTAAAGTAAATATATTTGGCAAAGTTTTGACTTTTTTTGCAAAGGATAAATTCACTTTGCATTTTATAATTTTGTTCATTTTAAGGTATAAATAAGGATTTTCTTATGTTAATGTGTTGTCTGACTGACTTTGAATGGAACTATCATATTGGACAATTTTAGATTTACTAACATTAATCTTGAAAATTAAATAAAATAATATAACCTAAAAGGCTCTTTATACAGGATACTTGGATGAGTTACTACAAATACAGTTTCATCATAGATTGATTTCATGTTATTTTTTTCGTTTTGAAATTTGGTGTATTTATTTAAAAATTCTTTGTTTATTTTAACGGATTGTTAAAATATAATTTACGTGATCAAAACTCTCTTTAAATTATGATTAGGCGAATGTTGTTGCACTCTAGTGATGATTCTGATAGTGATGTTCCTGTAAAGAAGATTTACAAACAAAGAATAAATTTTGACATTGATAATAATTTTCAATTTAAAGAGTGCTTTAGAATAAACACTGAACAAGCAGAATTTGTTCTGCATGAAATCGGCCATCGCCTACAAAGAGTAACAAAAAGGAGTAAATGTTTATCACCCAAACAACAATTACTTATATGTCTACACTGGCTTGGTAATGGAGGACAGATGCATGGTGTGGCTTCCATGCACGGGGTAGCAAAATCAACTGTATGTCGGACCGTTAAATTAGTAGTGGACACCATAATTGAGGTCATGTTTCATAATACCATACGTTGGCCAGAATGCACAACAAATATTGCAAAAGATTTTTTTGTGAAAGGTGGGTTTCCATCTGTATGTGGAACTGTTGATGGCACACTAATAAAAATAGATGCTCCACGAATTCATGAGGAAGTCTATGTTGACAGACATGGTGATCATTCACTAAATGTAATGGTCATTACAGGTCCAGACCACCAAATTTATAGCATTAATGCAAACTGGCCTGGAAGCGTTCATGACGCAAGAGTGCTTAGGAACACTGCTGTTCACACCAGTTTTGAAAATGGGTTGCGACCGTTTCCAGGTGCAGTTATACTAGGCGACAGTGGTTACGGTCTTAAGAAATGGTTGATTCCACCACTCAACCGAAACCCTGATGCACCTAGTGAGCAGCGCTTTAACAGATGCCACAAAAAGACTAGAAGGCTAGTCGAAAATAGTATTGGTATATGGAAGGAACGTTTCCCTTGTCTGAACTACTTACGACTATCTCCTGTACGGGCAGCTAAAATTGTTCTAGCTACAGCAATACTTAACAATATTGCTTGTGAAGCAAGTCCAAATGCAGAACTTTCAACTGAGGGTGAAGGAGTTGATGAGGTTGAAGACAATATTGCCAATTGCATTGAGCATAATGCTGAGGAGATCCCAATTGGAGCTCAAGAGCGTCTAAATTCACTTCTTAATTATTTTGAAGCTCATTAATATTTTTTCTATATTGAAATTCCCAGATTCCTCTGTAAAATTCTATAATAATTATTGTTTTTACAAAAAGTAGTTCAATAAAAAAGATAAAATTGTAGATTAATATTTTTATTTCATCATATAGGCTTCATTATACATTCTTCAAATTACCTTTGTAAAATTTTAAAATTATTGCTTTCATAAAAATTAATAAAATAAAAACTTGCCAATTAACAGTTTTATTTAATTACTCAGTCTTAATCAAGCATTTCACAAACAAAATCTGTAGACACATCAATAGTAAATAATTTCTCCTGTATAATGTCATCTGTAATGTTGGAAGGAGGCAGACCTAACTTTTTCTCCAGCTCAAGACATTTCAATTTTTTGTAATACAGTTCAGTTTCAAGTAGCTTAATTTTTAGAGCCTCTCTCTCAGCCGAAACTGATACTTTTTCCTTTTTTTTTCACTGAGGCTTATAAACTTTCTTTTTCTATTATAATTGTCAGAAGGACTATTTAAAGAGCATTGGGGATCTGAATTACCAGGTTCTAGAACAAGTTCTGTTATTTTAATATCTTCTGATTGGCTCTCTGGTAGGCCTAGCCCATCTAGCACCACAACATTGCTCTTCAATATTTCAAATATTGCTAGATCTACTTCATCAAACACTTTGTCCTTTCCTCCTCCACCTGTTTTTTTGGCATTGTCTCTTTTCATCTGAAAAAAAAATCTAAATTAGAGGCCAAATAATATAAATATTTGGTGGCAAATCTCAAGATTTATGAGAGTAAGGGCCTAAGAAAGTTCTGATCTTAATTAATTATTTTCTTGCAGTTATGTGCATGACTAATATTGCATCCTAATATAGGCTAGGAGGTAAAACAAAGATTGAACTTACCAATTCTCTGCATTTCCAAAGTCCCCAAAGTTGATCTCTTGCAAACATCCATTTCTTGTCAGTCCCTGCAAGTTGTAGGGACTGAGCCTTTACCAGCACTTCTGACAATTACTTTTCCTTTTCTTTCTGTGTTAGAGTACTAGAAAAACTTACAAATAATAAGTCTTTTTGTATACTTTCCTGTCTCTTTCTCATTTTCAAAAGTAATTATTGTTACTAGTATATCAAAATAATTACAGTATATAGATCAATTATTGTTACTAACCTCAATGATCAACACTAAACAAAACAACCTACAAATGCAAAGACTTTGCAAACTGCTAATGAAAAGTGCAAAGAGGTTTATTTCTTTAGTGGAACCGATTTACTTTTCACTTTTCAAATAAATGCAAAGTGCAAAGTGAAAATTGAAAAGTTGCAAAGTGTGTTGGTGGAATAGGGCCAGGTGTGCAAAACAAGACCTATTTCATGCAAGTTCTTTAGACGAAGCCCATGAAGATGAAAAGCAGCATGAACAAGAACACTTAGCTGTTTCTGGAATTCATCTGCAGTTAAAAATATTACAGAAGAGGGTATATCAGACATACCATCAACATCGCCTTTTCAAAATGCAAATTATGATGATATTTCAAAATTGCCGCTCATTGATTCTGCAACCAGAGATGAAATAATTATTCGAGGACCTGTAAGTTATGAAATAAGCAACGAAAAATATTTAAAATAAATGGTGGACGTCACTTTTCAAATACGCATTTTCAAAGAGTAATGCGAAATGGAGAAACTTATAATAGAATATGGCTTGTTTACTCTAAACCTGCAGATACAGTATACTGTTTTTGCTGCTGTTTATTCAATGAAATTTCGCAATATAATCTGGGAAAAGAAGTATTTGACGACTTGAGGCACTTATCAGCGTGTCTTAAGACTCATCAAACTTCCCCAGATCACCAGTGCACCATGCACAGTTAGATAGAGGAGTCGATTCGATTAAAGAACTTCAGTGGAATAGACAAGCATTTGCAAAAACAGATTGAAGACGAGAAATCACGGTGGCTGGCTATCCTCGAACGATTGATGTCCATAGTATTCTTTTTAGCAGGCAATAATTTGTCGTTTATAGGAGGCTCTGGATCTGAAACACTATACACTCCTAATAATGGTAACTTCCTGGGTTTATTGCAACTGCTAGGAAAACTTGATCCTGTGATGATGGAGCACCTCCGCCGTATTGTTAATAAGGAGACTAACGTTCACTATTTTGGTAAACGTATTCAAAATGAGTTAATTGGTTTACTTGTAAGTGAAGTTTGAAATACAATTTAGACCATGGTAAAGTCATATAAATACTTCTCCATCAAACTAGATTGCACTACTAATGTCAGTCACGTCGAACATTTATCTTTAAAATTGCGTTTTGTTGACACTAAAGAAGATAAAGTCCAAGTGCGTGAGTGTTTCGTTGCTTACAAGCCAGTAAGTGACTCTTCAGGAGCTGGACTCGCTGGCCTCTTTCTTGATGATATTGTGCAAGAGTTCGATTTGGATATGAACGAATGTTGAGGCCAAGGATATGACAATGGATCCAATATGGTAGGAGTACACAAAAAATTTTAAAACAGAATTCTGAATCAATATCCACTAGCATCTTTTAATCCATGTGGCTATCATAGCTTAAATTTGGTAGTAGCAGATGCCGCCAAAACATCAGTTAAATCGGTTTCTTTGCTCGGATTTCTTCAAAGACTGTTTGTTCTATTCTCTGGATCAACAAAGCGATGGGAAGTGATATCTAAACACGTAGAAGGACTATCGCTGAAAAAAGTTTGCGAAACTCGCTGGGAGAGTAGAGTTTCTAGCCTCACTGCAGTTCTTTATCACTACTCTTCAATTCATGACGCTCTTTTAGATCTTCACGAAGAAACAAATGACTCAGTTGCAGCATCAGAAGCTTTGTTCCTGATTCAGAACATGTAACAATTTGATTCATAGTTACAATGGAAGCTAGGTATGATATTTTGTTTCACATAAACATTGTAAGTAAGGCTATGCAGTCTGAAACTATGAATTTACCAAACGCTTCACAATTGTTGAAAAACTTCTCGGAATTAGTGAAAGAGTACCGGGGTTATTCGTCTGCTCTGATTACAGAAAAGTAAGTTGCTTCTTAGGCTGGGATGGATCCTAATTTTTAGCCAGTCCAATCCCGAAGAAAGAAGAGATTATTTGAGTATGAGGCCGTAGACGAGGCACCAATAGATCCTGAAAAATTGTTTAAAATGAACGTCTTTTATCTTATGATCGATTCAATCGAGAATTTATTGTTCACTCGATTTACACAACTATCCAAGTTTAATGATACATGTTCCTTTTTATACAATATCAAAACAATTCCTGAAAAGTCGAAATTGGAAAAGGCATGTGCAGATTTAGAAATAAATTTAACCGATGGGGAAAAATGTTAAATAGCTGGTAGTGAATTGGTTGAGGAACTTTTAAGCTTGAATCCATTGTTGAAAGAGCTTGAATCAGCAGAACCAATAAAAGTTCTTCAACTTATTAAACAAAATGGTTGGCAGGATATATTCCCGAACGTGTGGACAGCACTTCGAATTTTGCTAACCATACCTGTCACTTTCGCTAAATAAAAACGAAGTTTCAGTAAATTAAAACTTATTAAAACTTATTTAAATTCAACCATGGGTCAGGATAGACTGTAAGATCTTGCAAATTTGTCTTTAGAAAATGGTATTGCCCAGGACTTGAACTATTCTGATTTAATTAAAAAATTTGCAAGCGTAAAAGCAAGGAAGATGTTAATCTAGGCTTTTGAATTAATTTTTTATTTCTTTATCACTTTTGAATTAATTTACGAAGTAAATTTAATGTATGAGTGATGTGAGCGTTGTCTGCGCCATAGTAGTTTAAATAAACATTTTCAAATGAATATTGTTCCTAATTAATGTTATTATTTCTCATTGATACTACTACTATACTAATCTTTCGGAAGTCTGAGTTATTAGTATATAAACATATAAGAAATGCATATGTGGGGGATGAGGGGGGGGCGCCAAAATGAGATCTCGCACCACCTGAAAAACTTTGTAGGCCCTCACCTGTATGCACTGTTACTTATTCTATGACATTAGGAACGAAGAACACTGTTTCAGAAAAATTGAGAAAAATCAACATCTTTTTCCATCAAAGACCGTGAGAATTAAATTGATTTTCAAAGAACTGAATTTAAAAATTATATATATATATATATATTTACTTATAGCTCAGAAACTACTAGTTTTATAAAAATATATTTCAAATAAAAGATTGATATCTTTAAAAGTAATACAACTTTACAATGTTAAGTTTATTTAGTATCTTAAATATTTAAGGATAGATGATAAAAATAAAAAAAATTCCCGCATATAAAGTACCCTCAAAGTCATTTTCATGAGGAAATGAGAGTTGCCATTTTGTTTAAATTATAAACAGTGTCTAGATATAAAATTTAATAACATTCGTTAAAGCAAGTTTCTAGATAATTGCAATAAGGGCAAAAACCCTTCATTAAACTACCCTTAAATTTAGGATTGAATATCTAATTCCAAAAACTCCTCTGGGGGACCTTATGAGAAATCCAGATACCAAGTTTTAACACAATCGGTGATATAATTTCTGCTCTAGCCAAAGGCATGAGATACGTACACTTGCACAAACCATCCTCCAGCCACACTTAAAAATTTCGATCACACTAATGGGTGCTGGTGGCTCAATGCATCTTACTGGTATTAATGATTGGTTACCATCTACTTTCCATCTATTTCCAAAGAAAGAAGTTAGAGCTGGTCGTGGAACTTTGTAACTGTTATTAATATATGCAATGATGTTTGATATTCAGAGGTGAGGTCTCAGAGCTTCTACAGTTTGTGATATTTTCTCCTCTTCAAAGCTTTTTGTTCTTAATAGAAGTCATCTAGATCCAGGATTTGAACAAGTGGCAGCATTAAGCCAACTACCGAGTCAAAGGTGGCTTCGTTATCTGATAGCTCGTGATATTAATATAATCACATACTTGTTACCGACAATTTCGGCTAAGTCCATCATAGACTCTGCCTTAAAATATGAGTGAAGAATGACACTGGGCACGGGATGATTCCTGGATAGCTCAGTGGTTAGAGTATTGGCGTATTAAGCCAAAGGTCCCGGGTTCGATTCCCGCGTCCAAGTGTAATTTTTCAATTTTCAGAATAAAACAATGGCTGACAATGTTGCTACTTCAAGCATTGCTGGCTGAGTGAAATTTTGCTACTGGGCAGCTCATGTTCCCTTATGATTCGCTTATATACCGCATTTGGCATACCCTCACTGGCCGTTGTCTCTGCCTACTGACAACAGTGCTACTAGACTACTTGATTAACTAAGCGTTCTAAAATTTACTAGAGAAGAAATCTCCTTTCAATGTTTGATGATTTTTGAAGTTGGGATTTTTTGTAGAGTAGGGATCAACAGTTGGGAGATTTTAAATTTGTCTGTATAATTCTGTGGTTAAGGACTTTCATAATAGAAAGTAATGGGGTACAAACTAAGCCTAGAATTTACCAACTCCAGATCTCACATCGCGCAAAATTCCCAACTTTCCAGCTCTAAACCAACATTGGGGGGTCTCAGCCCAACCCTACCCCCAGGTGTGACGCCCCTGACAAAGTTATGGCCCAATTTGTAAAATAGTTTCACCTCTAGCCCTAGGTACAGACAGACAAACATACCGATGGCATTGCGAAAACTATTTTTTTTTGTTTCAGGGGGTCATGAAATGTCAACATTTATCAAAATCTTGAGCTCGAATTGTTGGACGATCACAACACTTTCTCTCCACGGTGTTGACAGAAAGTAAAAGAATCTAAGAAATAACAACTTCCCCGTCGTCATCAGGAGTCCAGTCTAACATGAGAATGACGCTGTAGGATGTTCGGCCACCGAAGCGGGTCCAGATGGTCTAAGGCAGTGGTTCTTAGCCCTTTGGATGTCAAGGATTACTTTGTCCAGGTGTCATTTTTCACTTATATATAATCTATTGGTTTAGAATTGAAACAGTTGTTTGAATCATAGTAGCTAACATCACTCATATCTGTTGTCATGTGACATCTTTCACCGGTGGAACACTTGTAACCAGTTCACGGAACACCGGTCTAACCATTGGTCACTGGCATCACTCTTGCAATAAGCTGGGCTGCTGATGACGTCAGGATTGGGGTGGTTTCCCTACATGATTTTCCACAAAAATTCGGGTACAATTCCTCTATATACAATCTTATTAATGCCTAACACAATAGTGTAACTATAACATAAGCGTATAGCCCGAACGGCTAGTAAGATGCAGTGCTAAAACAAACAAAATATGTTATAGTGTAATAGAATAGAACGTAAGTCTCTGCCAAATGTAAGCTTTTTACCTTTGTCTTAACATAAACTGAAGAAATGGTCAAGTGGTTGATGCTGTCAGGCTCACAAAAGTATATATATATATATATAAAATTAAAAAAACGCTCAATTTCACACTCCTAAGTTTTCTATGATGAGAATACAAATAAAAAGATGTCTGTATTTTGAAGTATCCCGCACTGTCAGCTAAGCGACCCAAGGCGTTACGGTCTCAATATAGGTAAAAGCGTTAAAAAGAAGTGTCTGATGTGCACATCTTCAGGCATCCTTAAGTTCCTTTGTAAAGTTTCTTGGACTCGAAGTGGCATTGTTATCGTACAAATTACATATTTCAACATGTTTGCCTACTAATTTGAATTCGAAACTACCCGAAAATATATATATATAGTTTCTCTTTGGATTCAACATTTAAATATATTTTTTAACTACTCTTTGGATTGCAGTTGATTTGGTGATCGAGTAAGAGAGAAAAAAATACATTCTACATTCAATACGAAAAGACAACGTTTGATAACTTGGTTAAAAAGAGAATATTTGTAAAAATATCAATATAATATATATTTATAAAACCAATCTTATTATGTTTTAATTTTGAAGTCTAAATACTATTATTATAAGGTTTAAAAATATTTCAAACATTTAATTAAATTGTAACAAAGACTTAGGCCTGTCCCCGACAGGCGGAATTTTAGATTCAATGTGAAAACATAACCCTGCGGTTTTCAAAATAGGAGATAGTATGATTTGTGTCCTTGGCTCTTCCAAGCTATCAGTATTTTTTTTTTTTTTTCCAAGTTCGGGATTTTTCTCAGAAAGATGGCTCCATTGACCAAAATTATATCTATAGCTCTAGCTATGTTATTGTTGTGTGTTCAATCTCCCTTTTGGTTAACCCTGCAAAAAAGAGTTTTAACATTTTCAGGAGTAGCTAAAGCCCTTAAGGGGGTATGGCCAAAAATTAATAGTAATATAATTATATAGGCCTATATATATATAAGTAGGTCTTATTAAACCACACTTGGATCACTGTATTAAATAAAGATTAAATGTATATTTTAATTGCAGTATTTACTCAACGCTTGAAATTTTGACATTTAATGCAACAATTAAAAAAATGCAAAGATTTCATATTTTGAATGTTAAAAGTAATTGAGGAGGATATTAATTGAAATAAATATTACATCAGTGAACCATCAATTAATTACGTAAAAAATTGCCATATAAATGCAGTATTCAATTAATTATTTAGCTGTCTGTCCTTGAAACAATAAATATGTCTCCAGTGGTTATGACATGTTTGTAAAGCTTATCGCCCTGACCCATCCCCATCTCTCTTTAGGGATTGTTACCTGGATCTCCACCGTTTTCAAGTCAGTGTGGCAAGTACGACATCGATGAAAGGATTTTTTTCAGTGTGGCTGAGTGTAATTGCATTTAATGTATTTAGGGCTGTGTAATCTTTGAAGTGGTCATCCACCGACAAAATTTTGTAAATTGAATTATTTCAGATATAAGGCTATTTGGGGTGGTTGTCGCCTGAAAATTTTTCAAAATGACATTCATCTAGAAGCTATTTGGAGTTGTCCTCCCATAGACATTTTTGAAACTTGGATGACCTTTGAAGCTATTTAGATGTTTTATCTCCTGACTTTTTCTGCAAGTTAGATGACTCTAGTCTGGTAGTTATTTGGAGCGGTCTTTTCCTGCAAATTTTTGACAATAAAATGCATATATAAGTAATCTGGAGTTTGATTTAAGGGCATCTTTGAGCTTCAAAGTCGATAATATCAGAGGATTTGAAATATATCCAAGGGAATAATTTATTCCAGGGAGGGGCAAATTATTTCCTGGGGACAATGTCCCCCACAGTTCCGCCGCTCCTGCTGTCCACACATACTCAATATTCGGTATTCGTGGATGAACTGCTCTCAGGCGATTATTAGTCTTCTTTGATGTGTGCTAGTCTACCGTCTCTATGCGGAACAATATTTGTTACTCGCTATGCACGACAAATATTCGTACATGAAAACGAATATTTTTTCCACAATTGAGTGAGTCTTATCGAATATTGAATAAACGTGGGCGAACAAATCAAGTGTGGACCCGGCTTAAGAATTTTCTGTGCATAAAAAGATAATTTTTTTTAACTATATATCTGTGTTGTATTTTCTTTCTAAAATTTAAACTTTCATTTTGTTTTTTGTATTAATTTTCTAGCCTTCACAGGGGGTCAACTGACCAATTAAACCCCTATCCTCCTGAATCCACGCCTGTAAATTTGGAGACGCATTAAATATGAACATTAATAATAATAATAATAATAATAATAATAATAATAATAATAATAATAAAAATAATAATATCGAGATTGAAAGTTTTCACAATTACTATAAGTTATCCTTATATTATAAATGAGATAATACGGCTACATATGCTATTATTTGAATGTTTTCAGACATTGATGAGTTTGGTTTAAACTGTTAATAAATATATATATTTATGTATATATATGTATATATACTTATGTATATTTATATATATTATTTGGCTATACCTGGGGATTTTTCTAAGACGACCACTAATGTATTATGTCTGAACATTACAACCATAGTATGTGTACCTAATCATACAAACACAGACACTTGTCAACTAGCCTGGTAACATGTCTAAAAACATTCAAATAATAGCATATGTAGCCTTATTATATAATTTATAATATAAGGATAAATTAAAGTAATCTTGAAAATTTTTAATCTCGATATTATTATTATTATTATTATTCATATTTAATGTGTCTCCAAACAAAATAAACTGGATTTAACAGTTATCAAAACCACTTTATCCAAAATCGCTTGAAGAATTTGGTTCAAACTCTTAATATATATATGTATATATATTATTTTGTTGTACCTGGGGTCTTTTTCCTTATTTTGTCCCTATTTATTAAATTTTATGACTTATATTATAAAATTCCTAATATTTTCGAAAATAGATATAACTATTAGGTTTAAATAGTATATATAGACAGTGTTTCATTTAAAAGATACCATTGTAAACTTGTTTTTAGTATAAATTTTGTTTAAGGTTAGATTATAGTACACAAGGAATTTTTGACACAAAAAAAAATTCATACCTATTCTCCAGTGATAATTTTTAATTTATGTTCGTTTACAGATTACTAATTTTAATTTTTTTTAATATATCAATAAAGTCTCTAGCAACGTGACTCAAAATTGGTATCTGATTTTTTTATATAAATAAATCCAATTTTTTAATGACGGTTTCTAAGTAATCTGAAATTGTTTGAAAATAGCTCTAATGATTTGATTTAAAAATGGGTTTATGTGTAGGTACTGTACATTACGTAATAATAATATATGCTTATTTTCTAAATAGAATTTATTTTATGGTAATTTACTTATCCAATAATTAGAAAATTTAATTTTTTTTGAAAATAGCATTTATATTAGGATTATTTAAAAATGGATATCTGGAAATTCATTTTCATCAAAAATGAGAATACGTTTTTATTTTCACAAATATTAAAATTTGAGGATGGTTTTTGAAATTGTACTTTTTTTAATAATCTAAGCATTTTTGTCTAAAATTTACTTATGAAGAGAGTTTGAGTTTATTTTGATAAAGAATTTTTGTTTCTAGGTTAACTCACTTAATTTAGAAAATTCCAGTTAAACCTATAATACACTATACAAAATGTTTGTACAACTGTGTTATAATTTTTATTTACAATAATTATAAAACAACTAGTTCCTAAAGAGATAAAGAATTATTGTGGATACATGATTTGATTAATCATCGAATTCAATTAATGAGATTTTGGAGAACAGATTGAATGGTTATATTGTATAAATATATTTTATCCTAATAATAATAATTAATATCCACATCATAGCTCCACCATTTATTTAAATATTTTGTTTTAGGGATATTGAGATAAAAACATATTTACCCCTCATGGGATTTTTATATTAAAAATCATGATTATTAATTGATTAGGTAATAAAAATATTATTTTATTAAAATTATTCTCAAATTTTATTAAATCATTTAATCTAAAACATTTTATTAGGTTGTAGCTGTTAGGTATTCATAAAATATTTAAGGTAATTTTACAGAAAACTTAAAGATAATGTTTTGATCTGAGTTAGCAAACCTGTATTAATCGCACTATAGCCCTAACAAGTTAATAAGGTTGCAATGATTACTACAGGCACTGAGAATTAATACTGGATGTCCCCATACAGTCGTGCTAGGTAAATAAACTGTAGTGATTGTTATTAGATTAGAGTTTATTTTACAGCAATTGTAGATTATCCAGTTATTAATATATGAACTACCAAACAGTCGATGTTAAGTTTGTTGAAGCCTCACATTTAAACCACTATTTAGTATGTTCACTGTGAAATCTGGAGATTTTCAAATGTTTATTATTTAAAAGGGCAACGTATGCTTTATTTTAATAAATAGCACAAAAATAATTCGTTAAATTATTTAACTTAACTATCTATATGGCATTATATAGTAAACAAAAGTTTTTAAACGCCACACTTCTTTGCGCTAAGAACTATATGTATGTTTAACTAAAATTAAAGTAAGTGAATAAAAAATGTTATATTTATAAGGGTGGACCAAAAAAAAGTAAAATTAAAAATTTGTTTTCCCTCAAGGCGTATCTTGTTCCTTACATAAAATTGACAAGTCCTGCAAAATTTCTGGTCATTCTGACAATATTCAGGGGTTGCAACCATGTCAACTTAGTGAACACGTTTAAAAATAAAAGCAAATATACTAAAAACCATGTTACTTACTACACAAATTGGAACAAAAAAAAATTATCACTGTCAATAACGATATATTAACTAGATCAGTTTCAGTTTTATACAAACACAACAATTCTCGATCACTTTAGAAACAAGGCGCCCTTGGAAATGTTAAGGTGTGACTTGTGACTTTCTATGGAGTTCTACTAGGTGCATAAGGTCAGGGTCTCATCTTTTGTCAAACTCTGATTACAGCGCTGGATCAGGGAGAATCCCCTCTCGGCGATGTCATTTACCACCTTCATTAGTGCAGCTTTCTCCTGGAGCAGCTTGTAGGTTGCATCCTATGGCCAATGACTGGGTCCCTTTATCAAGAAGCTCTCTGCTGCCATTTTCTTGTCATTGTCCAAGAGAGCATCAAGGATGTTGGCGGTATTCTCAGATATATAGGAATTTAGGGTGCTGGCAGTGACAAACACTTTCCATCCAGCCGTTAAAGTACCTTGGCTTTGGCAGGCAGGAGTATATTTTTCTGCATTCTGGATTTCGTTTCGATGTTGAGTTCTTCGTTTAACATTGCTAGCTAGACACGTTCTTCCGCAAATTACCTGAGATGTCACTTGAAAGCTTTGAGAGCCACATCAGCCACTGGTTGGTCTGAGAACTCCGTTAGTGCAATGAGGAAGGCTCAGTCATTCCGTGGAGTCTCTGCAGCAAGAGGAGCTTTGTGCCAATACTTGGCTTACATGAGTGTCACAAATTGTTAAATGTTTTGCAGGCCTTTCTATTCACGAGAGGTAAGTTGAATCTTATCCCTAAAGAGGTAGAATTTTTAAGGAATAAATGGCCTTGGCCAACCATCTGGCGTGATGAAGAGCTCCAGGTGCTCTGAAGCCGATGTGTTTATTTGGAACTCCTCCGAGAAAAATCGGGCTTAAATGTTGCAGCTCATATTAGTCATCTCTCAGAAACCCTTCTTTTTAGAGAACAGTGGAGTAGAAACCAATAATTTCACCACGCAGATCACCAAGGACGCCATCAAAGAGATCGTTAAATGTGGCTGCAAACTTTGTTTGGTCGAGTGATATCCATTGTGTCATGAAAAGTTTGAAGAGAGGAATATCTGGTTCAGAAGAGCCGCCGAGAGTATCTTTGAAGACGTCAGCTAGAACAACTTTGTACACGCGATGGCGACAAGCCACCCACAGTAAAGGACGATCGATAGACCTTTCAATAATCGCACATGCCTCCCCCTGTGAGTCCAGTGTTTGACGAGGTGGTGTCAAAAACTAGCCCACGCAGCTGATTCTTTAGGCCCCATTCGTCAAGTGTCTTGATGCACACGTCAGCTTGAGTCTGACCAGTCCCGCGAGGGATTATAGGAACTCACATAAGCTTCTCAAGTCCCTCACTGGATATTACGATGGATATGCGTTCAACTTTCCCAGTGACTATGTCCGGGAGAGAAGTTTGCCGTCCCAATGAAGAAGGGAGGGAGCATTAATGAAAAACCTGGCCATATCTTCTTTTGAAATCGCCTTTCGATAAAATCTTCGTGATCGCAGGATAGTAATATGTGAGAGAGTAGTACTATGAAGATCGTGTCTGAGAGCTTGTGCGTTGCCGCGATGACGAACATTGCCTTTCTGTAGCTGATGTTTACTCGGTCAAGTGACATTGCCACATCCTGTGTGAATATTTTCTTGGTCATTTTCTTTTTCGGAATTTGGAATCATTCTGTGAATTATGAATGTACTAGTGAAAGTCGCACGAGGCTGCAACCACTAAATATGATCCGTTTTCGCTGATTTTTTTTTTACAACACGTATTTCAGTCATAAGAACAAGGGCAAGCTTGAGGAAGACCAAAATTTTTTTAAATAATTTTTTGACCTTTTTTTAGACTACCTTAATATATATATATAAATAATATGTATAAACATTTATATATATACAATATATTATACACATAAATACATATACAATATATTATATATATTTATACATGTAAATACATATATATACCTTACGTATCTTTATTGATTTATACATAATTTTTTAATATATATATTTATACATATAATATTCCTATTCATACCTACATTTATATAATAATATATATTTATTTATTTATGCTATCTCGGTGTGGTTAATCCCCCATTAAATCAACCCTTTGGCAGATAATTTATGTTTTAATAAAATTGGGGGCTAACCACAACTGTGTGTAAAGTTTAAGCTTTGTAATAATCATGAATAGATAGAGAAACTCTTGAACTACAAACATTCACCACCAGACTTTTATTATAATGAATATATATGATCACTGTTTACATTATTTTGTAAATGATATTTCACAGCCCATGAAACAAATGTATAGCAATTATATTATCCTACTAAGATTATGTTATAGATATTAAGCCATTTATGAAATTAACTAGTAGATTGTTTTTATGATGACACGGAGCAATAGACTAGTGAGATAAATATTTTTGATATTTTAAAATGGAAATATTTAAATTATTTCTAGATTTTAATATAGCTTATATATTGTGTGAATTTACGTTAATCCCTGTCTAAATTTTGTAATAATCGTTTTGGGTCGCAGGTTTAACACAATTTTAATATTGACTCTCAATACTGTCATCCAGTGCTCCTAGTGGCCAATCGAGGAGTTAAAAGTGTGTTGGTGGTGCCTTCCTTTGCCTCAAGAGCTGAACATAGTGTTAGGGTTTCGACACCCAGTCACTAATCTCATTATTTTGTGGGAAGGTTTATTTAATGTTAAACGCTTAGTGGACATGTGTGTTGCTGTGATAAACTTGTAATGTTAGACGAATTATATAATTTTTAAATCTTTATTTTCTAAAAAGTTTTTATTTTCAAAATATTCTTATAGTTTAATGTTGTTATATTATGAATTTGTAAGTAAAGTTGGCAAATTTATTCCCAAGTAACAGGAAAAAGGGTTTGATTCCTCAAGATATTCCGTTTAAAGTTCAGTACCCCCCCTCCCTTTCCCTCGTCTCCATCACTCCCTATATTTGTCACACCCTTAAAACAGAAAGTAGTTCTTTTTAGCACCGCGTCCTACTAACCGTTCAGGCTATACGCTTATGTAATAATTATGCTAAGGGGCTTAGAGAATATAAAGGCTATATTTAGAGAAAGTGTACCCGCATTTTCATGTTTGGAGAGTGGAAAATCATTTTGTAAAATCCCCCTCAGTTCCCCTGATTGAGATTAGAACCTTGATCTCTCCGTGATTGTTATCTAATTTACTGCTAAATTGACGCCTTAGATCATGCTGCCACCGAAGCTGGTAGAAAGGAGTCAAAAACTTAACGTTGCAAAACGTATTAAAATTGTTCAAAAAGTATTAGATATAAATGCAGGCCTAAAAAAAATACATTTATAATTTTAGAAAATATAATGGTTCAATCCGACACCTTAGCTCAGTCGGTAGCGTGTCTGTCTAGTGAGAAAAGGGTCCCGGGTTCGATTCATGGCATGATCTAAAAATTTATCAGTGGTGAAATGTGTGGTTACCCTTTCACAGTGATAAACTAACAGCCGGAGACTGTATGTTGTGCCTGTCCTAGTCTTAAGTTAAATTATAAGGCATCTGAATTTATGACAGGTCTAGCAAGCCGGTAGTGGAAAATATATTGCTTGAATAAAACACTGACCCAGTCCACAGGCTCTAAAGAGTAATGGATGTAAGAAAACATAGCTCTCCTGTAGATGCACAATTTGATTTCTTGATATGATGACAAAAAGCTTAGCTAAAATGCTACAAATACCATTATTGTTTGAGCAATATGATGAAATAATATAAAAGATCAAGATGTGTTAATTATTAACAAATTATTGTTGTTAAATTTATCATTATGTAGTTTTAAAGAACAGTTAAAAAGAACAGTTTAAATAAAAACATTTGAGCATTGTTGATTTTATAAAAATGTTTAAAAAAAATAAAGAAGTAAAATAATAAAATAATGTTGTTAGGGCCATACGCGGGGTTTTTGTAAGGGGAGAGCAGTCAATAATATTTTTTTTTAATGATTAGGTATAACTAACTAGCTAACAATACAATAACCTAATTTATGATTTAGTCATGGTGACACATAACATATAGATGGAGATGTTTCCTTAAGTAATAAAAAACTAATTTAAATAATTTTATTTTATTGGGAAGATAAAAAAAGTAAGCACAAAAAATCACGCAGTCATTCACAGCTTTCAACCATTCATGACGCATCGATACCAGCAGCTTGTCCAAGATATACGTTAAACTCCAGGGAATAAATATCGCTTCTCGCTGGAATCTACTACTGGAACCGTTCTTGTTCTCGTCTCATTATATTGATATATTTTCTACTATAAATTTATTTATCAATAGGAGGGGTTTGAACCCTCTCCCCTACCCCCGTGCGTACGGCCCCGAATGTTATCAAAGTTTTGATCTCATAACATTATGATTATAGGCTAAGGATCTTTTGACATTTAATGTAGTCTTCAGTTAAAATAAGTTGTGGATTGATTCAAATCTTTAGACATATAGGATATGTATGACTCGACATTTATAGTTCGATCATAACTAATGTTATAGATTTTAAGATATGTTTGTTTAGCTACATAAAATTAAAAATAAACATAATTAATATAATTCTAACCCAGTATCTAAACACCAAATTCAATAAGGCCTCTTTCTGAGACTAGCCAGTATTTTTAAAATTTGATAGTGGTACAGAAGTACACCTGGAGTAGGGTAATTAATAGTGGTACAGTGATACCTCTGCGGTAGGGAAGTTTATAGTGGTACAGTGGTACCTCTGGGTTAGGGTAGTTGATAGTGGTACAGTGGTACCTCTGGGGTAGGGAAGTTGATAGTGGTACAGTAGTACCTCTGCGGTAGGGAAGTTGATAGTGGTACAGTGGTACCTCTGGGGTAGGGAAGTTGATAGTGGTACAGTGGTACCTCTGGGGTAGGGAAGTTGATAGTGGTACAGTGGTACCTCTGGGGTAGGGAAGTTGATAGTGGTACTCCTAGGCTAGGGGCAAAATGGAAGGCAAATTAATGGGCTGATAATTACTTGGTGAG
The DNA here is from genome assembly GCA_902155825.1 of Timema genevievae. Classification (NCBI taxonomy): domain Eukaryota; kingdom Metazoa; phylum Arthropoda; class Insecta; order Phasmatodea; family Timematidae; genus Timema; species Timema genevievae. Next base: position 32,313 of record CABFWO010003109.1, on the reverse strand, counting down.
AAAAAGTTACAATATATGGAGATTCTTGATAGGGGGAGTGAAAACAATAAATTCTTATTACAAGAAGACTTTAGGTCAGATTTAACATATCGAAGAACATTTTAAACATACAATATCAAATAAAACCTTTGTGTTTATTTGTGTAGCCATCCATTACGAGGTTTGGGGAGACAGTCTCACAGTCTACCTGGATGCATCGTCCCTGTTCTAAAAAAAATAACCTTTGATGAGCGATGAATACTTAATTACATCTAAAGTTATTTCCCGATTCTAATTGTTATTTAAAGTATTACATTTTTGATATATTAAAAAAGGCTCTTTATATCTGTTTTAGTTCAGTTTCGTCTCCTTCACAATTGTTAATAAACGTTACTGAAGCTATTTGTGTCCAAACATTCTTTGTATTCACCGAAAGTTTTTTTAGCTCATCCAATTTGGGTATGTTATTCTATCCTATCTTAACGCTCCATCTTTAAATACATCCTAATCGACCCTATTGAGGTGGACTAGAATAGCACACCCAAGTTGCATGAGCTAAAAAAACTTTATATACTATATAATGGGATGGAAGGGGAGGCGAGAAAAGGCGTTACATATAATGATCAGTTTACTTTTAATAAAATACTTTTTTATTCTATTTTACTGAATGTTGATTTCTTCCAGGTGACGTGTGGGTGTAATAACCAGTGCCGAACAATTATATATGAATGGTAAGTAAAGCTCTTTGAAGATTATCACAAATTGTATGAAAATATGCAGGGGAAATTTTTGATGGGACTTATACATGCTGTTCCTGTCACTCGACGTCGGCATGGGAAATATGATGATCTTATTGATAGTCACAGACAATTAACAATGCACTATGAACTTCCTGGTATGGATGGAGAAAGCATTAATATATGCAAACAAACATTCCAAACTATTTTATAATTAGGCCACAGAAAAAAATTGAAGCTAGGGGAAACATACTATGAAAGTAAGTAAGGGTTGAACAAAAGGAATCCAAAAATTTCATATGTAGACTGGGAAAATATTAAAATGCATATCCTATCATTTCAAAGTAATGAAATTCACTATGGATGTGCAAAACCAACAAGAAAATATTTCAGTCCGGATTCAAACATCAACAGAATGTGAATTTATTTTAAAACAAAGTCTACAGAAAGTCTTGTTTCTTACACGTTCCACCACAAAGTTTTTAAGAAGAACTTTCTAAATACGTTTTTCCACCGTCCAAGGACTGATACGTGTCGAAAATGTAATGAGTTGGCTATACAAATTAAGACCTCAAAAAAAAGATGAAGCAAAAGTGCGTAGTCTTAAAACAATGCAGCTGTTGCATCTCAAAAAATATAAACGCACTGCAGTGGCGTATTCTGAGAAAAATTAATAGGTATGCTGTATTCTAAAAGTTGCAGGGGAGATTTGGGGGCCGAGGACCCTTAACCACCGTTGCCCAAGAACATCAAGGGATTATTTCAAAAGATATATTTGAAGATGTGTACCTATAGAACAAAGGTTCTCGAACATCAATTTTATTATTTCCCCTTAGCCGTATCCTATCTTAGGAAATTTTGAGGAATCCTCCTCCCCCTTTTTTCTCCCATATTCTCTCTTCTTTTATTTATCCATAGCGATGTTTACCATCCACTCAAAATGTAATAAAATTAACTCCATGGTGTCAGCCCGTATTCAGGCTATACCAACCGAGTGGCTACCAAATTTAATGGTGAGCTAGTTCCAACTCTTGCGGATAGAGGGTGTCATGTGGTCAGCACAAAGATGACTCCAGCCATTAAACTCGGCTTTCTATACCGGAGCCACTACTACTTTATTAGAGTAACTCCTTATTTATCCACACCAGGCTGAGTCTAACCCGTTCCAGACCCACTGCTTTCCAGATCATCTGGAAAGATTTCTTAGAAAATCTAGACACGCCGGGAATCAAACCCGGGACCTCTGGGGCCGTAGCCAGAACCTATGACTACTAGACCACAAAGGCGATCCTCAAATTGTAATGATAGCTACATGGTTAGAAATTTAAGTAAATATTAATGTCAGGGCTAAGAGTGTAATGGGCATATTTCTGAATGCATAAGAGAAACATCCTAATCAATTACCCTAGTGTAACTAAAAGCACACAGTTAGCAATACTCAAAGCAAACAATCATAATAAGAGTAAATGAAATGGTACATAGATCAAGTGTCCATCAATTCTTGGTGAGAGGGAATCGGGTGGATTGTCCAAATCCATTTGCAATTAATAACTATTTCTTAAAGCTTAACTTATCACACACAATGCTGCTTAGAAACAAACGAGTCTCCCAACTTGATAATTTATGCTCCAGAAGCTATTTAGATGCGTAAACTCTGACTAAAATAGGGGAGATTATCTCCTATTAATACTCTACCACTAAGTCATTGGCTTATTGCTAAGAAATTTACACATATTTGTTGCTGTAAGAAGTGATGTACTGTACCCAAGGGGGAGAGGGGCAAACAAGGTATTTGACCCCCCTCCTTCCCCAACACCACAAATAATATGAATTATAACTAAAATATTTAGCATTGAAGATGTGTCGAATGTATAGGTTACATTTTAAAACTAGGCTTCAGACAAAAGGTTTACCGCTACACACAAAATTAACAATTGAAAATACATACAAATAATAACTTCGATACCATTTGCATTATTTAAATATCTCAATTACTATAAATCTACTCCAAATAATTTATAAAAGCATTTAATATTCATAAATATTCTCGGCCTTCAGGGCTTATGAGGCTGTGCAATCCCAAACCCACTCTCTCCATCAAAATTTCATTCTTGCAACAGCCTTGATTGAATGCCTCCCCCAAAGTAAAGGGCTGGGTGCGCCACTGATTAAGTAAATTATATGAAAATATACTTTATTTTACCTTTTCCTTCTAAATTATCTTGAAATGGTGAAATCACACTCCTGACTTTTGGGATTCTTTGATGTATAATTATATAAAATCACAATGACTAATAAGTCGTTAATATAAAGCAAAAACTTAAAGAACACTATTAAAAAGTCACAAATCCTTTCTACTAAAGAAAAACAAGAATTACCTTCAACTAGGGTTAAACTAGCCTCGTCACCCACCCTCCTCCCACTCTACCAGTGCTAAAATGCCTAAATTTGAAAGAGTGATCAAATGTGTGTTGCCTAATACATGATAATACATTTGACTAAAATGCCTAAACATAACTAAATGTATTTAATTAGTTTATAATTTAAATCTTGATATGTATTCTAACTATTATTTTACAATTAATTTTATATATATATATATATAATGTAATTTTACTTAAACAATACTAAATTAGCTTAATAAATAAACATTGTGATCTTGAATATTTTTTCAATAGCTGTCACAATGCTTGGCTTGCTTCACATGAACAGCATGACCTGGGGTGTAAAGACCCGAACTCATTGGTGGGCGAACGGAAAGTAATGTGTTGCAACCCCCTAAAAATTGGGCAAGGTCATTAGAACCTCCCTAGCTAGCATTGAGGTTTCCAAGCAGCAGGCCCAGGGCTTCTCATTGTGTTAAGAAGAGCCTTTTGGAAGAAGAACTACTTAAAACACAGTATATTTAGAATATGAGCTAATATTAGCTTTAAAATTAATAATTAACTACATGTATATTTATTAACAATCTAAACATTAGTATTTACATAGTTCGCACAGACATCATTGAACTAAACAAAAAACTATTCCATATCATTATAGGTATGCGGCGCAGGACTAGCATACCCGGTGAATACTCCACTGGTGCACTGCAAATCATGGCCAATTATTAATACAACAGTCGGTTCCCAAATTGTGACATCTCTATGATATCCATAGATCTTGAACGAGTTTTGCTTGTGCCTAATTTAACGCTTAGTAATATGTACTATTCCCGTCAATTGAATTGCTATAACCTAGGAATTTATATCGGGGATACAGACCAGACCTACATGTGTATGTGGGACGAGACAGTTGCCGCTAGAGGCAGTAATGAGATCGAATCCTCTTTGCTTCATCTTGTTAATATTTAAAAAAAGGATAAACTTGTCCTCTGGTCAGATAACTGTGCGGGGCAGAATAAAAACAGCACCATTGTTTTTTTGATGATGTTCCTGGTACAAATCGGTCAGTTCAAAGAGAGAACTCGAAGATTTCTAGTAAGGGGCCACAGTTTCTTAAGTTGTACCGTGATTTCGCTCTGACTGAGAAAAGGAAAAGGTTCTGTACCAGTTTTGTACCTACTGATTAACATAGTGTAGTCAGATCTGCAAAGGTATCTAAGCCCTTCAATATTGTTGAAATGAAAGAAAATAATTTCTTTAATTTAAAGGTTTCCGCAGATTCAATCATAAATACCAGCAAGTGTCAAATATCTAAAATAAACATGATCAAGGTATAAATGGATCATCCTGGGCACATTTTCTTCAAGGAAACATACATTGATTTGGAAAGTTGGAAGCATATCAACGTAATGAAAATGGGAATATTTGTCTGTGACAACAGCGCCACCCTAGACTTCAGTGTCTGTAGCTAGAGACCTACAGGAATGCCTCAAATAAAACAGCCTCACCTTGTTCACCACTACGTTCAGCCAACAGCGCCACCCTAGACTCCGGTCACGACTACAGAGTATCACTTCTCCTGTATAACTAGTTATACTACAGGATTTACTTGTAGGTTTTAAGATAATTGACGCCGTTTGACGGGAAATAGAACCTCCTTGACGTTTATGAAAGTATTATTAACGGCGCAGAACACATGGTTTGTCGGTGAGCACCAAATGGACAAGATATAAAAGTGTTATTAACGGCGCAGAACACATGGTTTGTCGGTGAGCACCAAATGGAAAAGACGCAAGCTCTATTATTTAAGGTTATTTGGAAAATATCTACGAACACATAAATTACCTACTTATTTATTTTTCATCGTGCCTTACAAATACCCTCACTCTCATTCCAGACTTTCCGAAATTAACTTAATTCTTATAGTAAGACTCATTCAACACCTTAGCTCAATCGGTAGCGTGTCCGTCTAGTGAGCTAGGGGTCCTGGGTTTGATTACCGCCATGGTCAAAACACTTATCATTGATGAAATATGGGTTTACCCTTTCACAGTGATGAAATAACAGCTGGGGACTGGATGTTGTGTCTGTTCTAGTCTCAAGTTAGATTATAAGGCATATGAAGCTACGACATTCCTAGCAGGCTGGTAGTGGAAAACATGGCCTATGGCTTGAATAAAAACTGACCCAGTCCACAACCTGGAAACAATAATGGATATGAAAAAGTATAGTAAGTCTGATGGATAGTGACGATATAGAAATTGTGCTTGCATTTGCGTGTATGGGCAGTAGAAATCCATTTAGGAAAAACATCCTATGTATACATGTCTAAGATTTGAACTCCGGCCTTCCCATCACCAACAAAACAGATTGAGCTGATCTTAGTGGGTTTTTTCGTGTCCAATCTATGTGTATGTCAATTTATTTTAAAACTACCACTTTAATTTAAAGAATTAAGTTCATGAAACTTATACAGACAAACAGAAAACAGCTTTTGAAGTTAGACTAGCTCATGAAACTCGTTTTATGTTTGTAGCCTTCGAAATGAACGTTTGGAAGGGCAACGACTTCCAATAAAGAATTTGTGTAAAGGAAGATGGTGAAGGTTGAACGGCAGTCCTAACATTTGCAACGCGGGAAGATGAATGAAAACAACAGATTCTTATCGAATTGAGTTTATGAAGGAAAGGGGTTTCTTACAGTGTTGGTTTACTTCGGAAAAATCGATTGGCTCACACGTTTATTTGCTCTAGCTACTTCTTCTCTCAACATTCACCAATACATATATATTTATAAGTTGACCTCACACGATTCCTTTTAGCAAGTTTTAGTGATAGTAAGCTGACACTTTAATACTTAAAACTGTCCAATCTTATTTAGTAATGAATTCTATATTTAAACTATTTGTAACTTATACTATGACACCAAACAATACAAATCTAACACACTCTCACATTATTGTGTTCAAATAATAATTATAATTACAATCGTGGAAGCTTTTCTAAGGGTTGATAAAGAACGTTTCTTTCATTAAGATAATAGTGAGACAAAATATTACTAACCAACCAACCCCTGGGCCTTGGTGATCTCGAAGTTTCATGACCACCAGAACGTAAGAACGCCATCAAACCCTATCCTTTGTATTACACCCAACATCCATCAAATACATTCTAACATTATCCTACTATCGTTGTTTTGACCTACCAAAGTGTCTTGTTTCTCCAGGTTTCCCAAATAAAATGTTGTGTACACGTTTGTACTAAGTTACCTACAAGACCAACAGCACTACGTCTCATCAAGTTCTCCACTATCCTGTTTGGCCTTTCTCAGTCCTTTGTTAAAGAAAAGTCTCAATTTGTAATCTTGTTAGAGTGTGAGAAACACGTATAGGTGCGTGTGTTACAGGTATTAAGACGTGGAGCTAAATATAAAACGTGTAGGGTTGGATTATAGTTTCTCATCTTAATATTTCAATATAAGATACAGAATGTATAGTATTAAGAATTTATTGCATGGATTTTGTCCTTAGCCTTCTTTGGAATGTTATTCCTCCTATCTGTGAGTAGTTCCCAACTATATCTTCACAACGGTTTGTTAAGGGCTTGAATTTTGTGGGTGCTTATCAAGCCTAGAGATGGTTGGTTCAGTGTCTTGTTAAAAATAAAAGTTCTGGCAATCATGAATTGACATTGGTCTCAGTGTATTCAACTGCTTTAGTTATTATTATTATTATTATTATTATTATTATTATTATAAGCACCGCGTCTTACTACCCGTTCGGGTTGTACACACGCTAATGTGTAATTGTAGGGTGATTGTGAGATGAAATGGAGGACCTACAGCTTAACGTGGAATCCGAACCACGGTGGAGGCCTGGCATTCCTCACATTCACCAGTTGTGATTAATACACGTCTTGTCAGAGGTGAAGGAAGGGTTTGGTAAATTAAGAACTAGTGACAGAACGAAGTATAGTAAGGAATACATAACCAATGACCTGACTGACACTCTAGGTAGTCCTACACGGCTATGAACCCCGCTACCTTAGTCACGATGGTAACCCCCAGCACACATTCTCGACGATCCAACATCTTAGCCCACGTAGCCCCCAAAATGGGCAGAGTGACCCCCCTAAAATCGATGGTGAATTGTCAACGTTATTGGGTTATACATATAGTATAGGTATATATATTTTTAAGTTTATTTATTTACCGCGGGCCAGACTAACATCCTCGCGAGCTGCATATGGCCCGTGGGCCACCTATTAATAACCACTGCGTATAATCGTTCTGTCACTTGCAATTCACAACATTACAATGTTAAGCTAAACAAACTCCCCAATTTAGGGTATATCGATTACAATAACGTATTTTCTTTATCTTTTGCCTATTCATATATTCATTCAAAAATTATAATTTTACTCAATCAAGGGCTTGGTCTCAGTTGAGATATGAGGGTTTGTTACAGGTTAAATTCAGAGAATGACGTTCAAAAAATAACATGATTCTGACGCCGTAGCATTTTTGCAGCATCCTATAATGTTCTAAGTAATAATCAAAAACACATAATTTAATTCATAACCTTATTATTATTGAAACAATAGTATTAAATCAATATTTTAATAATATCGTACGTTGTAAATTTTATTTTAAAAAAAGAAAATTACAATAATTTTAATCTCTTAAAAAACATAGCTTACTATAGCAAAATATTGTAAGGCATTATTGATTACTTACTTCTACATTATTATTGTATTATTTTATTTTATTACAAAATTTCAGTCAATCAAACATTCTTGATCAACGGTTTTGCTGCAGTTATTTATACGGCGGCAATGAGTCAGATGTCCGACATCAGAACTCGCACAGTTGCGTATTCACAACATTCGTTAATCGCACCTGTTAAAAGCTCCTTTATCTCAGAATATAAATATTATTTTTAATGTTTAATGACATCATACTACGGAGCAGGAACTAACAGGAATACTTGGAGGAGATCTGACCTAATCCTTATATATAATTTGATATGCCCGTTTCCAGTAATAGAAATTACGAGGAAATGACTGAACAGATTTTGACAAAGGACCACTCAATTTAACGGTCAGGAGTCCAGGATGTCGGGAAAATTAGGGTTTTTCCACGAAAACCCGATTTTTACAGAGTATCATCAGTTTTTTAGTCTTTGTTTAATCACCATGGAAATCGTTATTTGCTGCATGGCTGTAAATCTCTAAATAAAATATATCTCTTGAGATAAAAAATAATAACTCAATTTTTATTTGTTGGTCCGTACACATCACAATTTGGATAAATATTTCTCTTTGGATGCTGGTCATAATATATTTAAATTGAGATTCCTAAACTGGGGAACATTTATTTTTTATTGGAATGTTGCTATCGTTAAATCGCATTTAAATCAAGAATATTGAGCATAATCTGAAAATTAAAAGGTAAAATTGTTAAATTAATTTAATATTGGCTTAGTTTTGTTTCACGCATAGTAAAAAGATGTTTAAATATGTTTTGTTATGTATTATAATTTATAGGCTCAAAAACAATAAAATGATCTTGAATAATGTTTAAAAAAAATAGCCATTTTAACAATCTAAGTATGAGCTTTGGTGCTCATTTTTATTAAATGATGGGTTTTGTTGTTCATTTTAGTGAATATAAATAAATAAGCTAATCTATGATTTCGTTTTACAGCTTAGTTTTAAGGATATGATATTTAAAAGTAATGTTTTGTGTACCATATCTATAGTTTCACACTATCTCTCTCTATCTGACACTCTCTCTCATGCTCTCACACATTATTTCACACTTCCCCCCCACACATACACACTATAAAATACTCTCTATGATATAATCTTTTCTCATTCTTTCTCACACACTTTATTTCTCTCTCACACACATTCTCTACCCTCACATACACTCTTTATCACACAATTTCTCTCACATTATTATATTTATTATATTCTCTATCTCTTAAACCCTGTCTAAAACGCTCTACCTCAAACTCTCTCTCAAACGTTCTATCTATTGAGTGCTCTCTCTAAAACTCATTCTCAAATTCCCTATATCTCAAACTCTATAATTACTTTTTCTCATCTTAATCTCACTATCTTAAATTATCTCTCAATCTCACTCTCTCACTGTTTCAATCTCACTATCTATATCTCAAACTCTCTCTCTCAAATCTACTCTCTCTTTCAAACTTGCTTTCTCAATTTCTCTCTCTAACTCTTTCTCTCAAACACTCTCTCTCTTAGACTCTCTTCATAACTCTCTCTCAATCTCATTTTCTCTCTCTAAGCTAATCTCTCCCTCTCAAACTCTCTCTCACACGTCCTCACATTTTCTCTCTGTTTCACATAATATCTCTTCCAAAACTTTACACTCTATCTTTCTCACACACACTCTCTCACACACTTTATCACGCATTCTCCCGAACATATTATTTTCTATCACACACTCTCTTTCACTTTCTCTTCCACACTCTTTCTCTCAAACATATTCTCTCTCCTCACAAACACACAATATTTTTCTCTTCTCTCAGAATTTCCCTCTCTAATACATACACATACTTTCACTATCAATCGCTCACACTCACTCTATCTCTCTTACTTTCATTTTGTCACACCTAACACTCACTTTCTCACACTCACACTCTCATTTGAACGCTCACCCACAAACTTACACAACCACACACTCAAACACACACTCTCATTTTCACTAACAAATTTTGTCATTTTCTCTATTTTATGTCTTATATATAATTTGATAATCCCGTTTACAGTAAAAGAAATTATGAAGAAATGACTGAACAGAATTTGACAAAAGAACACTCATTTTAAAGATTAAGGAAATATTGGCCTAAAACTAAAGCCCAATTTTCCTAGCGAATTTTGCATCTTTTCCTTCTGTGTGGGCAGTTGTTTATTTGTAAAATCATTCTTTTTTACATCACCATGGAAACCATGATTTGTTTAAAGCTGTATATTGGTAGATAAAATATTTGTCTTTGTTTAAAAATAATATCAGCTCAATCCTTACTTGAGTGGTTTGGTGCAACGAATAGATAAATATCTGGAAGAGGGGTCATTTTAAAGTTCTCATCGGGGTGTGAAGGGGGAAAATATATGTTTTTATTCAAACTACACACTGAAAACTAAATATCAAAGAAAAGTTGATAGCCTTTGACTAGTATACTTTTAACTAAAAAAGTGAGTGAGGGCTAATTATATGGATCCTTTCCCAATAAAAAGTTCAAAATACATTTTAGTGCAATAATCTACAGCCATCACTGCAACGACCCACTAGTTACCTTTAATTTTAAAAAGAATTACAAAAAGAACTGAAGCTGCTGCGAAAATTCAACAGCATCAATCACAGAAGACTTATTGGATCCATTGACCCACATTGATGGGCGCACTAAGTCAGCGTCTAGCTCAACTAATTTGATTTGTCAGGGTTCAAACACCATGGAATTATGCTGAAGGTGTTTTCTTATTAATGCTTTTCCACTATCCCTTACGGAAAATGTGTCTGCATGTCCTTAAACTCTCCTCTCCTCATCCTTACCCCATTAGCTGTAAGACCCACTCGGGCTACGATAACAGGACCTTACTATATCTTCATACTATACCTTCATCTCGAAGCTATCTATTGGTGACTTGAAGCACGTGATTTAGCAAATCTATGGCCAATCAACCAGTCGCCTGTTATTAAAGACTACTCCAAGGAAAATATTTGGTTGTTTCAAAATATTGAGGGAATGTTTGGTTGGTCCAAAGTATCAAACAGATTAAACTAAATAAATAGTGAACAATCTAGTATTAATTTAAACTACAAATAAATTTAATAGTAATTTTTGAAGCCTATTTAGAAATGTTTGTTCAACCCTTTGCATCCCAGTTTACAAATATAGCTACATTGTTTTTTTATGTTTGATTTCTTACATTTTTTTTATCTTTAACAAATGCCAATGCCTGATGTACCCAAATGGCTACATATTAAGAAGAATTTTCAAATGAGATTATCCATTTAAGTTTGGCAAGCTATACAGAGATTTTAAAATAAATTTCTAGAAATCTATTTCCTAAAATATACTTTAGTTAGTTTTGGCTGGAAAGGGTTAAATTAAATATGAAATCAAATGTAAATAAATAGGGTTTTACTTAGTAGAAGTTGTACCTAAAATATTATACAAACTAACAAGAATTTGTTTAACTAATAAACATATTAAAATTACATGTTTTCTTTTGTTTATTAAAGTGGGAATGCCGGGAATGCCATAAATTGGCCACTGCTTTTGCAGTTTTTCTTAGCAAAACTTGTTTAGCCCAAACAAATAAAATATTTCTTCAGTACAAAGAAAGAGTTTAATTTTATTCACATGATGATATTGCCAGTTGTAGAATACCCGTCATGAGCATAGCAACATTAGATAACAAACTTTTTAAATGAATAGAAAAGTTGTCATTAAATTCTAGGACAGCCTTGATACATATTTAAGAAAAGTTTAAGTCACCATGTGAGGAAAATTAATCTGTTTGTACTGAAGCAATATTTGATTTCTATTGACCAAAATAAAGTTTGATATAAAAACTGAAAGACACTGCCCTTTTCTTGCATATCCTGCATCCTTACATTAATGATCCTATAAGTTACGTATTATGTTATGTTTAGTTCTTAAAATTAAAATCTGCATGGTATGCATTTATGTATAACATAAAAACAAATCTTGTATAGTGTGTAAGCCCACTGGGATATTAATAAAAAATAGTATAATGACTTAAAACTGCTCATATACAATTAGTTTAATCCCAAGTTACCTAATAATTTATATAGTTTCTATATTATCATGGCTATACAATTTCTGATTTAACTAAGTAACAATAAAAAGGATATAGATTTTAGAACCTCTTAGCTGTTCAGGCCAATAAATCACAAGGTTAAGAACAATAATAATGCTGGATGATAAAGCCGTTACATTCCTTATATTTCGGTCGGGTTATTTCAGCCATTTCTCCCTCTAAGATTGATAACTGTGACCGCCATGGTCGGTATTTTAGCTCCGGCGTGCCTAGCTCCAGTTTTCTAGTCACTGGCTAGTCATGTTCATCTTGGTAGGTAGCGCCACAGTAAGGCTGTGGTATCAGAGTAGTACAGGTGCCTAGTTAAAATACGTATAGCCCGGAAGGGTTTGGTAAGATGAAGTTCATGAATAAAAACAAAAACCTAATGTAATAAGCTTCACAAATATGTAAATTGATGCTATAGGTTTTTGCCTTTTTTCTCCCTGTGAGTAAGTATTTATACGTCACTAATACCCTATTAAGTTAACCGTGTGAGCAAATACTTTCCAAACCAAACTGTCCTCGTGTCCAGGAATGTCAGCCAGGATTGCTCCGCAAGTAGGAATAGCTCATTGTACCTGGGTCAGATGAGCTAAATACCTAATGCGCTTGATACACAATGTGACCGAATGAAAGTGGTTGGGAACAGGAGTCACAAAGGGACTCAATTTAGCAGTCCCCGACTCCCCTGGAGGATTAACTCAACAACATGCATTATTTGTTCGCAGGCCATGACCAATAGAACTTCGCTTACAAACAAACCCTAGAGTCCGGCTAAAGGAACAAGTGTGTGGGAGAGAACATTGGGGCTCTCTTTGCGCTGCTGCTCCTGTTGTGGAAGATTCCTCAAAAAGGTTATATTGATCTGAGAGAGATTCTAAAACAACCTTAGCACTTAATTTGTTCGTTAAAAGATTTTATATTAAGAATATTTGGAGCATTTAATGGCTATCTGAGAGCCAACATATGGTCTATAGTTTGGTAAACTTAAATATTAAATGGAGGTCCTACAATCAGTTGCTCTCACTTATAAGACATTCATTCATTATTTATTTTGTCTACTGCATCAAAAGTGAATTTCTTCAAATTTAAAATTTTATGTAAGACACAATTTCAACCAATATGAATCCATCATCAAATTAACATTAAATTTACAAATTCAATAAACAAATACTAGAAGTTTGTTTCAGCAATGGCTTTGTATTATTGTTTTAAAATATATTCAGAACATTATATTAAGAAATGCTATATTATAGAATGAGGTTTCACTCGAATTTTTGGTTAAAGGTTTACTCGTCAAAGGCCCATTTTGAGCTTTCGGTGTTTAATTTAAAACAAAACATATGTGTATCACCTTCACAATAATCTAAAAACTATGAAACGATCCCTCTATCAGCTTTTTATATATCTACTGGACCAAACCACTTAAGTAAGAATTGAATTATTATTTTTAATCAAAAAGAAATATTTCATTTACCGATATAAAAGCATAAACAAATCACGGTTTCCATGATGACTTGAGCAAATAATGACTGTACAGATTAGCCAGTGTTCACTCAGCAGAAATTTGGAAATTCCTTAATAAACTCAGGGTTTTGTTGGAAGATACAGTATTTGATGATATTCTCCATCCCCAACATTTAAAATGATTGCTAGTTTTTTAAAGGGATTCAACAGCTTTCTCGCAGTTTCAATATCAGAAATAGGTTTATCAAATTATATATATAGATATAGTTGTTACCTCGGCAGTCAGTTATTATTTGTTGGATCGTTGTAATTTGGAGAGTTACATTTGAAGATTGACGCTAAGTCCCAAGTCAGGTGGTCTCAGGAAGTGGGGTAATATAGGCACTGCCTCGCCAATGGGACCCAATATATCTTTTAAATTATTTTATTTATATGATTCAACCTTTTATTGAACAAAAAACTTTAATGTTGATTGAGTGGTGCTAAAAGAAGGTTTCTAGTTCAACTGTACTCGAGAGTTGGGGAAGGATACCAGTGTGATTGAGTTTTAGGATCACTGAATAGAGAACAGTATGGAAAAAGATCGTGAAAAGTGGTTGATTATTTACGTTCTGAGGAGTTTCAACGTCCTGTCCTGCATATGAGGGTCTCGGAATGTAATGGTTAGTGAGTGGAGGAGGAAACGATGAATTTTAGGCAGAGGTGTAGCCTCTATAGGGGGCTGCTTTGATGAAGTTCCTCCTCTTTCTCCCTGCCTGCTTTCCTCGGGGACAAGTTTGTGTAATCTCTGGAAGAGAGGGGAGAGGACACATATTTAGGTGTTCATTCCTGAGTACTTATTTTAATATTGCAAAGCGAGACGGCCGTTGAATACGCTTATTCTATATGATTCTAGTTAGGTTTAGGGTGATACACTAATGAAGAAGTTGTATTTAACAAACTTTATAGAGATGGACGATAAATCAATGACTGTGATTTTTTCACCGATACCATTTGATCACCGTTACTCCTAGTGACTCGATCTCAAATGTATCGGTGATTGAGATATCAGTGATCGGAGATACTCGCATCATATGGCAACAGTTACTCGAGCTATGGAGCTAGTATTGCTTCTTCTAGACACTCGAGTAAATACTCACTTCGTAGTCCTTATTATTCTGTTATTTTTTATTTTCTACCAACTCATTGGAAATACCTTATTGACTGGCATGTTTTACGTGCTATTTCTATTTAAAACATTTGATCTCGTAGAGTTCATTTTTCAAAACCAGTATCAGATTGCTACGTAAAAATGACTCTAATGGTTTAAATGTTTCATTCTCATGCGCTTTCAATACAAAATATTTGTTGTCAAGAACAAAATATAAAAGCAAGATTACTAAGCGAATCACGTTTAGGATTATTTTAAAAAAAAGCTACGAAAATATCATTTATTCATTTTTTCGGTGATCCTATCCCCAAAATCGCAAATAATAAATTAAAAGAAGTAACAAAATAGAAAAAATATAAATAAACCTTTACTATACGTTGATGATCCTAATCATCCTATCGTCTAATCTAAAGTGTGTTTATATAATAATTGATTAAATAATTTCTAGCATCTCTAAATTTAATGTTAAGTCTCAGTACTGTGGTTATGAGTTTTATTCCTTTATATTTAAATTAGTTTATTTGCTTCTAATAGATATATAGTTCATCTATTATTAGATGTACGGTATTTAAAATAAAATAACACTACAATATAACTAAATAAATTACACAATTACAAGAGTTTCTCATAGTAAGTCAAATAAATTTTAATATTGGTACTCAAGTTTAACTTAATGTTTGTTGGATCACTAATTTTGCTCATATTACATATAAATAGAAAATATTAAATAACATTTTTTACTTTCTCGTTTTTCCAATTGTATGAAACTTCTTAGAACGTAGACTTTTGTATTGACTGTACATTAGTCAGGCAACGTGAAACCCAGAAGAATAATGACGATTAGGTAGCTGTATGTCAATATCTAATGTGTCAGTGCCAACAGGAAGAGCTTATTTATGTTAGGCCTTTAAGTATCGAGTTCCATTGCAAGCCGCCAAACTGCCGAGTAATTAGTTTTCCATCCAGCCGATATTCATGGAACTATTCTAGTAAATAACCAGTACTCAGAAATACTCGATACTCGATTGTACTCACCTACTCGGACAGCAGCTAAATACTAGCTTTGACCGTGGTTGACAAAATATCAGTTCATGTTCATAGTTCATTCTGTTGACGAAATGGTGACCAGCAGGTGCGGACAGTGACGGTCTTTGCTTTGATAAACCGCAATCAAAATAAACATACGGTAATTTACATTTTCTAAAGTATATTATTCATTCTTAAAGTAATTGTTCTTTCACCGTTGATTCAGAAAGTGAATTTATTTCAGTTTAGCAACGATCTGGGTAATTATTAACTGATGAGAAACAAAAAAGAAATGTTTTTTTTTATTTAAAATATAATGGATAAGTTTACTTGTTTATTTGAGCGGTGAAATACACTTGGCTATTGGCTATGGATAGTAATACTATAGTAATATAGTTATTTAAAAATAACGTAGAGCGTGGCGAAAGAAAAAATATCAACCTACTAGGTACCTACCACCTAGCAACAAACTGTGAAAGTGAAAAAATATCGGTCCATCAGGACACGGTGAATGTCAGTCACAGTGAAAAATCACTGATATTTTAAAATTACAGTCCTTGATATAGTAAAATCACTGTTTAGCCGATCTGTAAAACTTTATTTAGTTTATTTTTTAATTTTTTCAAGGCAGAATTCATACATTTCCAAACGCAACTGAACACAAATATACAATCAATAAAGTTTAAAAATGTAATATGTGGACAAATGACACTGGAGAAAATTAAAATATGAAACGTACGTGGAAAAGTGATAAAACAAATAAACGCTTCACACGCTTTGTCAGGTGAAATATTTGGATTATAGAGAAATCATTTAGCAGAATATACACTCAAATATACAATATCACTCTATGATACAGTAACGATAATGAACTAGACATATACAGTGAGTATATCTTCCCAATAGGAGTAATCGAAGTTCCATCTCTAGTTATGAGGAAGTTCTTCTCCTGAGAATACTGCAGAAGGTTATTCCCGTCCCTAGGGAGTTCAGATAGTATTTTGAGTACAGCGCTCCAAACCGCCCACTCAAAGTAACCAGCCTCACTGGCTCGGTGAATCATCAAGGCCGCCAGATGGACTTTCTAGGCTGATCTATCTCTGAAGATAGATATAAGGGAAGGAAAGGACGTAACATGGTTACATAATGCTTAGTATTTTTCTTAAATTACAAAACCATTTAATGGACCTGTCCACGAACTGTTATATTATATCAAGTAAGTATTAGTAATATTTGAATAACGTAGTACACCCATATTGAAACATTATATGTATTGTACGTATATACACATAAAAGACAGTTGAGAGCCATTTCCTTCCTAAAAGAGGATATGACTGATTGTTAAAAAAGCCATCATGAAGAACCGGTACATTGGCCAACGATTATTATTTTAATAGATAATATTCTATTGTAAATTCACAATTTTGTTTATTTACTTAGTTTTAGTGTTATCAATGGTAAATCTTTGGATTTGAATTAAACACAAACTATTAACGTAGTATATACTTTTAAATAACTTGTTATATCTAGTGTGCCGGGCTAATAGGAATTAGCCCACATATACAAGCATTATATACACCTAGAAACACTACAAGAGGCAACAAAAATAATCAAATGCAGTCAATTCACCATAGCCCGTTTAGTGCTTGCGTCATTCTCCTAGATCTGCTCATGTCGACACACTATTGACCCTCTTTGACTGCGCGATGACCCACTCCATTCCAACTTTACACCTTGTGTGATGGCTCTTGGATTTGGCTGGTCACCCCCTCTCCCTTCCACTTTCCTAGTCATGTGCTAGGTTTAAGTCATATAAAACGAGGTACCTGGTCTGAATAAAATGACTGCATATCACGCCGTAATTGAACACTGATCTGATCTTTGTTTACCGCCAAGCCGATCTACCATCCGTTGATCAAGACCTGGACTACGGTAGACTTTGCATTCGCCATGGGCACAGGAGAACCATAGCACCCCACCACTCCAAGGATGAATATATAGGCCAGTATTATAATTATATCTACAACTTTCTGCAAGCCTAGGTGTTCGTTTCGTAACTGTTCCTCCTTGGCAACGGTATGTTTGCAATGTGGTATAGAGCTTAGTATTACTTTTAATTTCAAGAGTCGTAGTGCTCAACCTTAAATATATTCTAATTTGTCACTTTAAGTCGGTTTATCCATAGTAAAATTACGTTTTTTGCGGTGAGTTAGTGAAGCTTTGTTTTGAATTACATCGTCCTGCCTCCTAGCTAGCTCGCGCAACGCCCAGACCTAGTAGCTTGGGATTGATTGTATATTGTCTGTGGCCTAATCGGGTCATTTGTTCTTTGCTTGTTTGGTTGTCTCAATTAAGGTCTTAGTATTTCTTGGTAACCAATCTATGGTTCTCTGTTGCGGCTAGGAATGGCTAGAGTGTTTGGTTTGTTCAACTAAATAATTACGGCGTCCTTAAGATGCTATCAGGGGTTTAAATTCCTGTGTTTGAGTATACCTTTCTACAAAGTTTTTATTGTTGCCATTATGTAACTTGTTCTATTAGTAACTGCTTCTTGGGGTATTCCTAATTGGAATACTCCTCAAATTTGTTTGTTGAATCAAGCTAATCACCCGCAACCTAGGTCTCGACGTTTGCGTGCTAGACTCACAAGATTGTTGAGTTAGTGTACTTGGTTGAAAAATTACTTACTAAGTTTTTATTAGGTAACTTTTTGGAGAGATCTTGTACTGTGGCCATACTACACCACCACCTCTTAGCTCGCTTGTCTACTCACCCTGTTTTACTGCCTCGGCGCAGCCTAGATACGAGCCTGAAGACGGGCGCCATCGGTCAGCGCGGTTCACTTACACAACAAAAAACTCTATCTGACGACCTGACTCTACAACCAGTTGTTTCATCGTCGAGAAGAATGGCAGTGTATAAAGCGCGTGCGTGATCTGAGGAACGTGATTGGCTCTCAATAGTATCTTCTCGTCACCCCCCAATTCCAGACCAAGACTTCATGGCGTTATGCGCAGACGCCAATGAGGTCATCTAAATGCTAATTGGACAGAAATGACATCATTGTGTGACCATTCATACCACCCCCTTTTTCCCCCGCTGAAACTAAATGAATATAAGCGTGTGCTCGGCAAGCTAAGGCATTCTTTGATGCCACTAGCCTATAGAGGGACTAAAACTCAATAATGTAAGTGGACATTATGCTGGAGACTTATTTAGCTATGTTACCTTGATAAGCGATAAAGTCTAGGTTTTAATAAGAATTTAATTATGTAATTATTCTGCTAATTATCCATGTCTTCTATATAATTTGGAGAACTTTTTTGCCAATTCTAAAATTATAAAAATCTTTGTGTGTTTAGGTTAGTAATATATTTCTTTTTGACTGATCATTATTTGATAAATTTGAGGCTATGTACTATGGTTAGGTAGTTAGGCACGTGTTAGTTTTTTTGTCTAAGATTAGTTCATTGAACCATCAGGACTGTTTATGACAAATGTCATGGTTTCGGTAGCAGGCTAGCTTTTGAATGCAACATATATAATGTGGAGCACGTAACTAGTGAATATATTTAGTAGATACAGGTATATCTATTCTTGTTACTAGAAGTTGGAGTCAGTTTACCTTTCAATATGTTTTTAGATCAAATTCTGTATGGTATTGAAAAGTAGGGTATGTATGTTTAGATGAACTAACTCTATAACTTTAGTTGTTTATCATGTTATATTGTTTTGATTAATTAATGATGAGTGTCTTTGGTTTGGTCCCGAGAGCAAGAAAGAATATGCTCAGCTTAAGATCAGAATATTATGTTATTTATATAAATATTTTCACCTGTTATGTTTTTAAATAAACTGGCCCATGGCTTCGTATATTGTCATTTCCAGCTTTGTTCTTGCAAAGTTCCTGTCCTATTTACAATAGACTTGCTTATAAAAAAGGGAAAATTATTTAATTTGAGCGTTGATCAATAAAGATCCCTGTAATTTACCTTAAAAATCATTGAATGGATGGTTCAAGCTTAGTCCTTCTCGGTTTTACCAGGAGTAGCTAGATCTTTGAGTTTCCTTACGAAACAAAGTGCACGCATTTTGTTGTGCTAATTAACCTCATCTTAGCCGAATCACTTCCCATTTCTAAATAGTTACTTTGTTTTCCCTTAATAGAGCAAATGTATCATTATGTAGCATGACATATCGAGTAGGCTCGCTCTCCGAGGAGCTACTAACGTAGGTACTTTTTTGAAATGCTGTTATAGCTTGGTGGATCGGTCCGCCAAACTACAATTAACTATGTTTTGACCTTGTTCAACATCAGTTACTTGTAGTTACCAATCTGGGACATGAGATTGGATTGTCCATTATCATTTATTGGCTTAAGTATACGTACATAGACCACAGTGGCACATACCTTGTGTATAACTAAATGTAATTCTTTAATTTCTCATCAATAAAACATGATCGTGTTAAATTACCCTTATTATGCTTGTTGGTGCTGTATAAACCTGTCCTGTCTATTCCATGCTCCTTTGATTAGCTTGTCATTAGCCTATTCAATGGTTCACTGATTTTAATTTTAAGGTATTTAACGTGCTTACTGAACCGACTGATTATATCAGAACACGAAATATAAACCAACTTAAATCTAGGACAGAAAACACATCCAGCCCCCTGTCTTTAATTTAGCAATGTGAAAACAAAAACCCACATTCCGCCAAAGATACATTTTTCTGTTAAGCCGGGAATCGAACAAGATACCCTTAAATCTTGATAAAGACACTTAGATAACATTATTTATAACACTATAGTAATATATTCGGAAGATTACATTGATCGAAGATGTTTCTAGATTCATAAGCTATGTTTTCAGGATGGATGAATGAAAACTGGCGTACAATTATTGGCGTCATAGTTTAAACTACATTGAACAATACCTATTTTTTGAAAGTATTGATCTTGGAAAACCAATCTTGTATGTATAATTATTTTGTTAACACAAGATTTGTACAACTACTTAAGAGAATTTTGACTGAAAACATATTCAAATTCTATTGAGGACTGTATGAAATAGAGACTATTGCAAAGAGAAATGTGTTTCTACACTTGATGACTACCTCTGAGGGAAATGAACTCTCAATGGAGGAAATTTCCCCCTTTCTTCAAACTCATCTAGAATTAGGGTATATAGAAGGAGTGTAATTATTCTTGTATTATGTCATAAGGCTAGCATTGGATGCTATCAGTTGCTATGAGGAAAAACAGTAAGTGATGTATACGTTTAGTAATAAACATGTTTTGATTAAAGAGTACAAAAATATTATGTTTTACTTTGCTGTCAGCGCGACTTGCTACCTGTTTTTATTATGCGAATATGTAATAATTACGCTAATGGTTTGCCTTCAAGAGCTCACTGAAGCCATTCAACGCATCTGTCGAGTTATCCAAGCTGAAACCTTCACCACCGACATATAACTCATCAAGGCTAAGAAACCATGCAGCACGAAACTTCAACGCTTATCCCCGTTCCTGGACAACCAGGGAATATTGAGAATAGGCAGACAAATTAGTCGGTCAAATCTGGCTCACGAAGCTAAACATCCTATCGTGTTACCAAAATCACATCATATTGTCAACCTGATCATTGTCAACTGCTGAGGTCTATTTTGTCCCAATAATTCTGGATCCTCTCTGTTTGTAGCACAATTAGTCCTCGAATTTTCAAATGTATTCTTTGCTTTCATCACAAACCAAAGCTCATAATTCCAATGATGGGTGATCTACCTGAACCTCAAGTGACTCCTTCACGTCCATTTCTCAGATCTAGAATGGATTATGGAGGTCCATTCTCAGTGAAGTTACACACTCTCAGACGCCTCCAGCCTATTAAAATCTATCTCTGCTTGTTTGTCTGCTTCTCAACTAAAGCAGTTTACCTCGAAGTCGTCACAGACCATACCTCGTATGCATTCATCGCTGCCCTCACCCGCTTTGTCTCAAGAAGAGGGCTCTGTTCAGACCTATATTCGAATTGTGGGACAAACTTCATAGGTGCCTCTCATCAGTTGAAGAAAACCACTAACTATTATCTAGCTCAAGATCTCACCCAACAACAACTTCAACAGTTTTCATCACAACATTTCATCAATATTTCCTTCCAGCCTCCAGCCGCACCACATCAGGGAGGACCTTGGGAGCCTGCGTACAAAAGCGCAAAATACCTCTCAAGATTAATTGGAGATCAGCTCTTAGAAGAATTCATAACATTGACGACTAAAGTGGAAGTTATGTTGAGCTCTAGACCACTGTTCCCTCTATCCACTGACCTATGTGAACTAGATGCTCTAACTCCGGGACATTTCTTTATCAGCTCTTCACTCGTTGCCGTACCTGAAACCGATGTATCTGTCAAACCACGCAACCGTTTGAAAAGATGTAATTCAGTCAAATCACTCTCTCGACACTTCTGGAATAGATAGCACAGAGAGTATTTACACACCCTTCAACAACGCTCAAAATGGAGAACGCAGAAAGCTAACATACACTCATACCTCACCTCTGTCTTGGCGTCATGGACGCGTCACTTTCAACTCGCCTGGAAAAAATGGCATTGTAAGAGTTGTATATCTGCGCACCCAAAAGGGAACACCTTCAAGGCCGGTTGTCAAAGTGTTTCCTCTCCCACTCAACTATGGTTGTATATTGTTATTATCTCGTTCTTTTTTTAGCTATCTCTTTGGTTTTTTCTCTTTTTTGTCTCTTTAATTGGTTGATATTATATTTTTGTTTCTTTTGTGATTGTTGTATCTTTTTTCTCCTCATTTATTGAACTTGTTGTTCAAGGGGGGCCGTATGCTTATTATGAATATAACGACTGAGCCAGCTGTTCTCTCTTCTTTGTGTAATCAATTATATTCATTAGCACTCGGTGTCAGCACTGCATTGACCCTTCCGCCCTAATGGCTTTGGGCTCACTAATCCCGCGCTTTTCTTGGAATAACGGAAAATTGTGAGTTTAAGCGTATTTTAGCTCTCAGGGTACACAGCCATGAAACTCTATCTTGTAAAATAATTAATACGTGCTCAAGAAACAAGATTTGGGCACCCAAGCTATCATCTCATCACGCCAGGTACTCTGTCACCGTTCGCAAAGGTAGGCTTATAGTTAATTAATTGTGTTTCTCTGTGTTTGATAATTTAAAGCTTGTGTATAATATCTCGCCTGTTAACACCGCACAACCATCCAAGTAACCTTCTTGATGTGTCACTCATTCTCTGTGTCACTTAAAGAAATTCCACACTGGGTAATATTTATTTCGTCTCATCTACTTATCTTTTACCCCTACAAACAAACTGGCCTTTCATTAACAACTTAGATTATTTAACTTTTAGAAATAACACTTTTAAATAAATGTCTTCATATTTTGTTAGAATTCTTGTACAAATGGGCAGTTTTTCATTTCTCAGTACTCCCCCTTATTAGATATGTTTACTGTCACCCAAATTTCTTAGCCTAATCGTGCTTACTGCTTAGTGATCAATGATACTTGTATGATCCTCATGTAATATAAATGTATCTTACTGTTACAAGAATTCCTAAGGAAAGGTAGAATTTTATTTAAAAAATAAATAAATGAAACGATAAGTTATTTATTTAAAAGTTATAATCCCTAAGAATCAATAAGAACCTTGATTGACCTAAAAATATATATCGATTCCGGTTTTGATTCTTAAACAATTTATATTTAGTGATCCAGTTCTGGTCCCTTGAAGTAATTGTTAATTCCGGTTATCAGTTCTAGTTCCAGTTGCAATTCAACTGGCTTGATCAAAATTATGATATTGTCTAACTCTTGTATACTTATCAAGTTGTTCTCTTACTGCATATTATACTTATATTTTATTTTATTAAGTTCAGTTATTCATTTGCCAGTGGCGGTCGGTCTATGTAAGCATTGAAAGCACTGCTTGCCTACTTTCAGCGAAATAATTCTTACTCTTTTAAATAAATTAAAATAACTTAAATATTTTTTAAATTCCAAACATAATTTATTTTGGCATCATTTTTATTTAAGCTTTTTTTATTTTTCAAGTGTGTTTTTTGTGGCTGTCCTCTCCACGAAGCCCACGATAGGGAAAGAGGCTAAGGCGTCTTATATGTCCCCTATACAATCAGTAGAGGTAGAATAAAAGCAAAGTTTAAACTGCCTCTTGCTATTGTGGAATGACATAATAACTGTAAATATCGAGCTAGTGCCCATTGTCAATGTTGGAGCATACACAATGTCAGTTATACTTTAGTTGTGTTTACTGGTGGGTCTCATACGGGTCATAATTTATTCTGTTGAAGTGCTAGTCTTTAACTTTTATTTTATTTATCATATTTATTTTAATTTAATAAAGATTTATATTTTCATTATGTGTGTGGGTAGAGAGGAATGTATAGCTAGTAAATTTTGAGTGAAACCTTTTTCAACTTCTCAAGATTTTGCTTTCAAAAGTGAGATTGTTAAAACTGGTAGACAACACCTAATCTTCCACAACTTACTTTCAGTAATTTTTATAGTAAGCCTTATCCTATAGATTTAAGTTAATTTATTTTTATGAAATTATTATTTTTTGATTCATGATTTATAGTTTATTTTGACTTAAATTATGATAGCAAGAATTTAATGCAGAAAAAAATTCAAGACTGCTTGCGCATCTCCCGAGCCCGCCAACCACCACTGACATTTTTGCTCAATTTTCCCTTTAAAATATAACCATTATTTACCTGAAGTCTTAAGGGTATAGAAAAGGGTTCTGTAGACTTAAGCATGTTGCTCATCAAATTATTTTTTTTCAAACGAACCGTTTTACTTAAACAAACATATCTCTTTTTGGAACTAAACACTTGAAGCTAGGTTTGGTAATTTTTACAGAGCTATAAATTTGACATTTTAGATTTTATTGGCGCGTTTAGATCAAAAATCGTCAACTATTTTTAAATTACGTTGCTCTTATGGAACTTTATTTAGACATGGAGTGTAGAGTTTTATCGCTAGATGTCTTTGATGACATCTCCAACAAACTTGAAAGCATCAACTATTGCAAGTGAATAGAAGAAAAAGAATAACTCATTCTTATCTCAACAGCGTGATACGTGGTGTGTGGGCAGGGGGTGGCAACAGATATAGAAAATCGCCATTTAAAGAACATTTACTAGCCATTAAAATAGCAATTAAATTTAAATGTATGTATTTATACGACAAGGTACGTGCTCTGGTGATGCCACATTTTATAAATGCTGTCAAAGTTGATCGATGGGAGCTAAATATATGCTAGCTTACAGAAATATATTTATATTCACTAAAAGGTTCTTTGAAGAGTAGATCGCGTCTAGGATGAGTGCCTGGTGATCACAGCGCACAATGTTGTACTTTTTTACCTTTACATAGCCAAGTCTAAAAATCGCCATCTTTCTTTCAATGAAACAACAACACAGCTAATTTGTTATCAGAGCTATTTTTTATATAGTCGAACTAGAGTGAAAGGGTTGAAAGTTTCCTTATGTTGTTATTTGTTAGTCTTTCGATTGATATTCAAAACGAATAGGATACATAATTGTTCTGGTGTAGTTGTGTTAGTTAAATTATTAGTGGTTCAGGTGACATTCTCTCGAAATTACATCAAGGTGGGAAGGTGGAATAAAGGGGGCTCTAGGAAGAATAAATAAAGAGCTAAGAATGAAATTGCATTTAGATAATGAGTGAATTTTTTGTAGTCTGCTCACACAGAAGTGAAATTCCATCCATATACCTGAAGCAACAAATAGTTTTTCAACTATAGTCACTTTATGACAATCCCGGGTTGCAGCAGTGGAGAAGAGCGGGTTCTTGGAGCTTTTGGTAATGGTCACACTAAATTCAAGGTCGACCCAAGAGAGTTTTGATTGTTGAGCGCCACCTCGTTGGCAGTAGTAAACATGACGAGGAATTCGTTCATTCGCAAGATGTAAGTTTTAATATCAACACTCCCCCTAGTAAGGCAGACCCAGACTGATAAGTGACCGTTCGGACAGAGATCAACTTCAGCCATTTACTTAAACCACCAATAAATATTACACCCATAGGCCTTCATATGTCTACCATGATCGAATCTGCTAAACCTGCTAATAAATAAGGTCGTCTGAAGTTTATCCAAACCATGAAAATGCTTCCCTAGTGTTACTGTAATTATTCACAAAATGAAAATGACTCATATAATCTAGGAATACCTACACACACACACACACACACACACACACACTTACACAAAGAAAATCAGAATAACTATATTTTATTATAAGGTTATTCTTCTGGTCAAGTATTCTCCCAGCCATTATTAAGTATCCATCTTTAATCACTCTATAGATTAACAATATCGGAAGCTCTATTCATTAGGTAATTAGAATGAAATTAAAAATTAATCAAGGGAAACTCAAATTTTATTACACACATGGAAGTAGTTCTAAACAACTTCCAAATGGTATGAGTATTGGTATGGTACACACGTCTAATGGGCCAACCATCGGCAACGTTCATAGAACTTTCACTTAAACTTAACACTTATCAAAAATAACTCAAATTAAATAAATAGAAAACGTTAAGAGCCCATATATTGGTTGAAAGGGATTTTCCATTGGCCTGAAGGCTTTAACATAATAATAATAATAATAATAATAATAATAATAATAATAATAATAATAATAATAATAATAATAATAATAATAACAGCTAAATCAACACTCTATAGCCGATCATCCTTAAGAACTATAATAATAATAATAATAATAATAGTCCAATCCTAATAACTAACCAACAAGATACAAATACAGGTTACGATGTACAAAAAACAAATTGTGAGCTGCGAGTGGCCACTGCGCTGAAAGAACCTGATTAATGTGCACATAAAGGTTAAGGCTAGCGCTCCCTAAAGTAGGCACAAGAGTCACACTGGTTCAACGACCGTCACTAGCGGTCACGTCCTTGGATACTTCCACCTAAAGTCAATATTAATATGCTGGCATCCTTGAACTTAAGTTTAAAAAAATATCTAATGTATCACTTATCGGTCTCGGTGAGTCTTGCGAAACGCGCGACCATACGTTCCAAGTGGAACCTCAGGGGTGTCCAAGTTGGTCTGCGACTCGGCAAAACTTCACTCGTGAGTGTCTCAGATCACCAGTCATGGGTAGGCAACCACTGAAGAAGTACCACGGATGTGGTCTGTAGGTGGCAGAACACAGTCCGGGAAACAAACTCCAGACTCTCCAGACGCGGAGTCAAGAACCCTCTGCCACTACATTTTAGTACCAAATCCTCCCAACGGAGACAGAAGGTCTTCTCAGCACTAGCGTTCAAGTCCAACACATACTGACGAAACCGTACCGCCGGACATCAGACACAAAACTAGTCTCATTTGCCTAAACAATAGTTCACCGATCAAGTTCTGACGTAGGTCACAGATAATTCATCTCATCGCTGGACTTTCTGTAGCGCCCTAGTGGATGAAGTAGGCATTGTTGACGTCCAAGCATCACTGGAAGTATCAGACTATTGTGGGCATTCTACCACAATAAGTAAATACACCTTTAGCGGGCCTGGATAAATATCTGAAGATAGTTCCATGTGAAGGGAAACGTTACAACTTCTCGATCATTTTCTCTAATATGCAAACAGTTCTTAGCAGATTCCTGCAAGTTACACACTTTATTCACCAAATGATCATAAAAAAAGGGTAGGATAGTAATCTAAACAATTAACATTTTACTTTTTAAAAGGTTTTTATGAGAAAAATCTAACAATATTTTTGTATATTATTTCTGTTGTCAACATTCCTTTTTCTCAACTAATACAAAGCCTACAGCGATGAATAAGATATCGGTGGCTGATTCTTTACCGACTTCTGACATAGCATAGTTAAAA
This sequence comes from Timema genevievae, assembly GCA_902155825.1. Lineage (NCBI taxonomy): Eukaryota > Metazoa > Arthropoda > Insecta > Phasmatodea > Timematidae > Timema > Timema genevievae. The sequence continues at coordinate 4,773 of CABFWO010003109.1, read as the reverse complement.
CACATTGCTTGTTTAAAATTTAAGTTAAAAGAAAAATCTAACAATATTTTTGAATCAATTACCAAAAATAAACTCTCTTTGCTATTTTGTGTATACACTTTACTGAGTATTTCATTTTAACGACCCAACAAAAGACTAGATCATTTTTTTGGGGGGGGGGAGGGGGCAGAGGAAGGTTGAATGTGCGAAAGTTTCTCAAGGGTTTACAGGTATTAACTATTTTCGTTGCATGATAATGAACTATCTCTAATATATATTATATTTTCTATAATACATATAATATATATTTTAAATATTTTATACATATAATATATTTTTATATATTATAATATATATTTATATAATATATTAATATATGGTATGAAAAATATAATATATTATATATTATAAAATATATATTTATTTATAATGATTCCAATCGATTATTAGCAGGGAAAATTCCCGTGATGAATGTTTGGACCGAAACGTGTCACCACAATTTGGGCCCTCTGGTCTTCATGACACAATGGGTCTACATCACTCACCCATTTCCTTATACGAGTAACTTTTCTGATATTATCTCATGTTTACCACTTCATAATTTATGTTTATATTATAATTTAAAATTTTAAAAACAATTCTAAATAAATCTCATGAGCCAACCATTTATTTTACAGCCAGTGGTGTATATATTCACACAATTACAATTATCTACATATATTATTAATGTTATGAAACAGTTATTTTTGGTGATTAATACTTGCATCTATAGGGGAATATAAATAAATACTCTATATGCCATAGAATATTCTGACTTTATTTAGAAAACCAAACATATTATTAATGACTATTTTTTTTGCTCCTGGTCTTATTATATGTTCGGGCTGTATTCATTTAAATATATTAATTAATTAGTAGTGAGGATGCTAGAATTTAGAGTGAATGTATCCACATTCATGTGGAATGAAAGTGAGTAATTATTTATGGAAAAACACCTTCTGTACACCCGGCTGGGAATCGAAACCAGACTTCCTCCTCACCCGTAAAACAATACTAGACGAGGCTTATCAGTGATATCTAATCCACGTGCCTACCGATGCGGATGTCTTCATTTTAATGCAAGTAAATATTATTAAAAACAGTTTGTATACATTTAAAATAATTATGAAGTAAAGCTGCTTTAAATTGATAACGGTTTTAACTTGTTCAAATAGAGATTTAAAAGTATATATGAATTAAACTAAAACTTGACACACAAATCCAGGGTTGAGTGAAATTTTAATATACATTATGATCAAAACGAATATGCGTCTGTCTATGTAGACAACTTAATAAAAAAACCTTAACCTTTGAAAACTTAATAAACTCTTTCAAATACACAAATGAGAGTTAATGGCATACTCTTTATATAATTCAACCAAATCCACTTGGACTCGATGTATGGACTGGTAATGTGAGTTATCTATACATTCTCTAGATCTGTCTCTACAGTCGAGTGTGTCTATCTGTCTGTATGAGTGTCTATAGCCAGTAAGCTAAAAAGTACTCAATAAAGCTTTGGAATATAGACATACAGTGAAGTATCGTATATTTTGGAATATAGACTAATATAAACTGGTTCACCGACCTAGGTAGAAAATTAAAATTTGGATGACAGATAGAGAAACAACTACAAATAACCAAATTAGTATTGACAATTTAAATTTCTAAATGGTATTTAAAAACATAGGGGTGAGAGGGATGGTTTTAAAATTTCCAAAACTAATAGAAACAAATACTTCCCAATGTGGTAAAATAAATGAAAATTGGGAGTAAAGTAAATGGCACCACGCCATATAACCATTTTAAATACTAAAAATGGGTCCCCAGTAAATATGAGAATAGCAGGTGTGAGGGTAGAAGGGATTACGGGGGTATGTATGAAAATAAAATAACTTTTTGTTGTGATAGAAAAATATAAATTTGTCTAGCAAGTATAAGGACCCCTCATGTTAGTCAAATAAATCTTAAAGTTTGAAATATCTAAGTGGGAGTTAAAAGAATAGTAGAAGGGATTGGGGTGGGGGTTCAATACTTTCAAAATTAATTAATATATTCAATTACTTCTTTGTGTGGTAAATAACTGGAATTTGTTAAGCAGGTATAGGTACCACTAAAAATAAACATATTAAATGGTATGGCACTATCATATAAACTTTATCATCTAGCCCATTATTGAAAATTCAGTCATCAGTAACATATCCTTAAACGACTTTCTGCTCCAAAAACCAGTATTGAGTGTTATTTTTCATGTAAAATACTCCCAAGAAACCCATTTTGAACCAAATCATTTAAGCCATTCTTAAAATATTTAAAGTTTAAAAAAATCAGTTATAAGTAAATTACCTTTAAACAACTTTCATTCAAAATCCAAGAATACAATGCTATTGGTAATGAAAACACTCCCAAGGTATTGATTTGGAATCAATTCATTAGAGTCATTTTTAAAATGTATCCAACTTTTGAAAATTCTGTAATCAGTTACCAACCCTTAAACGACTTGTTATTCCAAAAACAACTATACCTTGTTATTTGTAATGTAAAACATTCGCAAGATACCCCATTTGGAACCAAATCACTATTGTCATTTCAATTTTTTTTTACCAGCCTCTTTGGGCTCGTGTTATACTAAACTCCCGAGGATTGGGAGATCAGGGTTCGATTCCAGTCGGTTGCACTGAGAGTGGTTTTTCCTAAAAATGGTTTTCCACTCTTTCTCTCCACGCAAATTCGGGTGCACTTCCTATACATTACACCTACCTCGTCCCTAACCCATTAGCGTAACTAGTATGTAGGCGTATAACCCATATGGGTAGTAAGATGCAGTGAGGAACATAAACTGTGTTATGTTTTGGTCGTCTCTATACTGTTAATACAACCTCACCTAAGGAGGATAAAACATATTTATGAAATGATAAAACATTATTGACGACTCGTTAAGAAGATTAGCATTGTTATATGTTCATTGAAGTGTGGTAGTTCTAGATTATTATTATTAGCACCGCGTCTTACTACCCGTTCAGGTTATAAGCACCTACGCTAATGTGTAATGGTAGGGTGATTGTGAGATGAAATGGAGGACCACAGCTTAATGTGGGTTCCGAACCACGGCAGAGGCCTGGTATTCCACACATTCACAAGTTGTGACTAATACACTTCTTGTAAGAGGTGAAGGAAGGGTTTGGCAATCAGATAAATCTGTGCCGGGACCGAGGATTGAGCTCCGGACCCCAGCACAGAAGTCATACACCTTACCCCTAGACCACCAGGTCACCCTGGTAGTTCTAGAGAAATACACGTGCAGAAAATAGTAAAAAGATACTATTACAATTTTAAAATAATAATTAAGTTTAATAAAATATATTTTGTGTTTATTAACTATTTTGAGCATAATTATTGGGACAGGAACTACTTGCTAGCTGGTGAATCAAACTATTTCATTATTGTAGATTTCTCAAGTATTTTCTAATGGATTGTTTGATGACCCAAATAAAACTATTATAGAGTTTTAAAATCTATTTAAATATATAATTTTTTGTTAGGCCTAAATGTTTTTTCTCATCACGTCTTAGTAGCCTCTTGGGTTGTATTTTTGGGTTGAATAGTAGATTTTAAGAGGAAATATACCCGCATTTAATTGAAGGAAGAGTGAGTAATCATTTAGGAAATAAATCCTCGCTCACTTTGATAAACCCGACCGGGATTCGAGCTCCAATATTCCCATCACTGGCTATCCAGTTCAACACAAGAGTGACGCAGTAAACAATGCGACCTTGTTTACATATTTTCATATTCACATTATATTATTTTAAATAGTAGAACATTTTCATCAAGTTTTATCACTGCGTCACCCGTTCGGGTTAGACGTATATGAACTATAAATAAATCGTATTGTTAAGTATGAGAAAGCTATACTTGAGAGGAAGTGAAGCCTCATTTGCATGGAGGGTGAGTGGAAAACCACTTGTAAAAAACAACAACCTCAGTACGCCCGACCAGGAGTCAAACTCCATTACCCCTTCCCAGCAATCCAACCTATTGTTAGAGTGAGTGACACCTTGGACCATTCGATCACTGAAGTTGATTTCATGGTTGTTGTGTTTCTACCCAAACTGGTGGGCACGTGACTAAATATCAATTTCATGTTGTCTGGTTTACGGATAAAATAATGATTGAATATATTGAGCATGGTATTTTTCCACTCTCCTTCCATGCAATTACGAATACCTTTCCTCTAAACTCTACCTTATTCATCCCTGCCACATTAGCATAATTAGAATGCAAATAGGCCGGACGGGTAGGGAGATGCGGGGAAAAATAAGTGTGTCGATTATAATTCACCCACCCCTCCATTTACTTATTCTGAATACAGCACTGTATTTTGTTTAGCACCAAGTATGGGGACGCGGCAGTTGGTCTAAAAATGAAACCAAAAGTCATTTGGCCTAAAATGTAAATTTAAAAAATTCGGGTTTCTTCGGAAAGTAAAAAGTACTGTTAGTTCTTTCATCTGAATATAGATAGCACAACTGATGCGAGATAGTTACAATATTTCTAAAAATATTGACATATCTCTTACATACAGCTTTACAATTTACACCAACAAACCTATAATCTTAATTATGCACACACAAAAAAAAGATCATTAGTTCATAAAACACTATACTAACTTTTTTATGTATACATTTCCGATATTATTTCCTTGTTTATATATCTCATGGTCATAAAGTTAATAGGAATGAAGATATTAGCGAA
>CABFWO010003108.1:70401-97246 GCA_902155825.1 Timema genevievae | reverse complement strand
CAGGAAATAGGGGTTGGAGTCTCGGTCAGATGAAGTGAAGATGGTTTTCCTTAAATGTTTTAACATTCTTCATCCTCGAAAATGTGGGTACCTGTCTTCCAAATTCAACCTTCCTCACCTATAGCACATTAGCATATTATTATATGGATATTTAGACCGATCGGGGGATAAGACACGATGCTAAGAATTAAAAAACTCCATTACCTTTATTTCAAGAAATTTAAATAGAATACTAACAAAAATGAATGCATCGGATACTAAAATATTTTTAGCAGCCTCTGCAATCAACCCACAGCCCATATATTTAATAATCAACCTCTCTAATCTCACGCCAACTAGTGAGTTTACAATTTGAAGGACCGTCATCTTGTAATAAAGGCGGTAATAGAAGCATAACGCGTTTTCTCCAACCAGTCGGGGGGGAGGAGGGGGGACGTAGATGAAAGGTAACAAGGTTACCTCGCGTGATTCCACTATGGTGAAGCTTATATGATAGGGTCATAGTGTAATCCGTCAAAGAGATACTGCTACCTTTCAGGGTAAGCGGAATGTACTGTACATACGATTGTCTCGTTTAGCCGGGCGGACCGACACACCTGTTGGAACACTTAATAGCGGTACCTCTACTGTAAAATAAAATAAAAAGCACGGGTTGAGGATGGATTCTCTTTTGGCTGCTTCAAGCACTGCACAGGTGGGTCGTTGAGGTGATCACTATGGATGTGGAATCAAAAGAAAAGTATATCAAAAGAACAGTGGTATTCAAACTATTTACTTTATCTCGACAGTTCGAAGAGAAAAGTATTGTGATACTAATCACAAATCAAGATTTTGACAAATGTCAACGTTTCATGACCCACCTAAAACCTAAAAAGTTGTTTTCAAGATTCCGTCTGTCTGTATCTCGGACTAGAGCTGAAACCATTTTATCGATCAGATTAATACTTAGTATCTAGGGTTTTCATAAGGTCCTTCCGAAGGTTTTCCGGAGTTAGATATATAACCCTAACATTTAGGGGTAGTATACTGAAGAGCAAAAAGAGATCAAATGAATTCATCTGATTACAATAGCCTTAATTTTGAAAACAATCCACTGATGTTTTCTAAGATAGTGGCATTTTTTAATAATTTTTAATGTTGATTTTAAAAATGTATTTCTTTTGTTTCCATCACGTCAATTTTTTTTTATTTTTCATAAATCACCCATTCTTTAATAATTTTGACAGAATTTGTTCATTAAAATTATTACAAAATGCTAATTTTATCAGACTTTTGTATTTATATACATATTAAATACACTATTAAAAACTAATTTAGTCACTTTTTAGCTCAGGTCTGACACCTCTAAAATAAACTGAACTCACACTGTTAAAACGGTTGAATAGGAATACTCTCAACGTCAAGAAACAATGATATCATGTGAAGATTTAGTTTACAAATTCCCAGAATCAAATCCTAACTTACGTAGTACATTGTTATCATGTCTTTTATTGCTTTCAAATATGTATATGTTGATGTATTTTCTCTATTTTTATATTTATTTTATATATTAATAATTTTTTACTTATCTAGTATAAAAAGTAAAAATTGTGCATTAATGTATTACAACATATATTTACCTCATTTCGAAAGATTTGGTAGGTGCTTTTAATCAGCGTATAAGAGTGAGGGCTTGAAACTATTACTTTACTAAGAAAAATACATAAATTATGATCCAATAATTGTATCTTATAATATCAATCCAATACTGGGTTATAAGTACGGTACTCCTATGAGTAAAAGTATCGAAACAAAAATATCGAGTGAAGATTATTGATATCGAAAGGAAAATATCGATATCAGAAATATTTGTATGATTTTTCCATATCTAAATAATCACTTCTAATATTAATATGCTAGTAACGAGCTATACCAATCGAGCAGCCACCATATATTGGTGAAGATACTGCCAACATATGGGATGTAGAGTGTCATTTGGTCTGTACAACTAAATCTCCAGCAGTTAATCTCAGTTTTCTGGACCGGGTCTGCTACTTATTTATTAAAGTAGTTCTTCAATTGTCCTCACGAGGCTGAGTTTGATCCCGGTCCAGACCCACTGCTTTACAGAAAAATATTTAAAAACCACTGATCAAACCCGGGACTTCTGTATCTGTAACCAGGATCTCTAATCACTAGACCACAGAGGCGATATATCACCAATACCTATAAAATAATACTAATGATAAAGTAAAGTGCTATCAATGTTGATCGCAAGGAAATTGATTTGTAATTGTATTTTCTAACCAGGATACATAGGTCTATAGTCAAATCACCATATAAATAATCCTTATAATAAAGTTTACAAGAAATAAAAACGAGCTATCATTGGAAAGAGTTATTTATATTTATCTTATAGATGCCAAAGCTGGCAGATTTTTTTCCGCACAGCATTTTAGCTCTACTACTTGCTAGGACTTTCCGCATTTAATTAAATTATTATAGTATGAATTAGGAAGGTATAATATATAAGAAATGTATCTGCACTTTCGTACAGATAGTGTTGTAAAACACTTAATTAAAAAACTTCCCTCAGTTCATCCGGCCGGGTTCTAATCCTCAACATCCCTATCATCATCAAAACAAAAAATCGACGTTTATTCCGCGTACTCAAAGATGCGGGTCAGTTTTACATTCTACGGTTTTTTAAATCTCAATTTTTGACATTTTTTTATTGTAGCTCTTTATGATTTTTTTAAATCAAGTCTGATTAAACGTTATGCAGCTTTTCCCACAAATCTTTCACTTTGTCTAGTCGTCCAACTTTTCGAACGTGAGCTAACTTTAAACTAAATAGATACATGCCTCCTTTTCATTCCTAGTTGTATAAATAAGGTTTCTACTCTGTTCGGTTTGGAAACGCACTAGCAAGCAAACACACTAAAATAACTTTGAATTAATGAACTATTCCAACCCTCGCTAGGAAGCGATAGAGATACACATCAGGCCACGCATGCCTTCACACGTCCGGGTATATAGCCTACCCCGCCTCGCTTACTGAAGACTGGAAACTACGCTGTATTAGGCACCCTCCAAACTCCTTTCGGATGGTGTGTAATTAGGAGTAATGAATCCCCCCCCCCCACCCTTTACCCTATTACCTAACACGCCTTTTTCTGGAAAGTCAAAAGTTTGTTTTCTCACGACCTTTGGATTTACTGTAACTTCGAGAACTGTCGAGACGTCTTTGAGTGCTGGGAACTTAATTGGACAAGGAGGAAAATAGTTCGTGTTCTCGGTTTTGGACGAGGCTGCCATATATTTGGTTTATTTTCTCAGACGTTTTACAAACAGTTTGCTTTGGATTTGTTTTTACAATAGACTTATACGCTCTAATAAACTTCGCACGGACGGTTAATCTTAAAATAGTATATTATATCATATTATATTATGTAGAAAAATTAGTGGTGTATGTGGTGTTTAAACTATATTTGGTGGGTGCCACTCCTAGGAACTACATCGGGAAGGGAAAAAAAACCTTTAGCTCGGCTAATTCTGACAGTAACACGACGACTCCTAAAACTTGTGACCACCGGGTGTGCTCGGCTACGCTTTCTGGATAATGTGATGCTAATAATAGTGACACTATCCTACCTACAAGAATGGTATGCTCAAAATCCCTAAAAGAGTCGAAGAAAAATTTATAGAATATATCAATGAACAATTTAATAAAATGAATCATATAACGAACTGTACTAAATACAATTAAATCTTATTTCTTATTCTTTTATTCCCTTCTACTTATTTGATCTTTAGTCTTCTATGACGACATGATTTGGTTTTATATGTTACATCATCTTCAGGTCTTATTTATGATGACGATGATTTGTTTAAAATACATATTGCTGGAAGGTTTGTGAAATTTTGAATCATTATTAAGTATGATACACATATGTATGATATGATGTATACTTGTTGATCATCCCATAGGAAGTTTTTTTGTGCTTTTTTGTAGGATGACCAACAATTGTACATCATATCTTACATATCATGCATATGTGTATCATACATAATAATGATTCAAAATTTCACAAACCTTCCAGCAATATATATTTTAAACAAATTATCGTCATCATAAATAATACCTGAAGATGATGTAACATATAACACCGAAACATGTCATCATAGAAGAATAAAGATTAAATAAGGAGAAGGGAATAAAAGAATAAGAAAGAAGATTTAATTTTATCAATGACTACTCCTTACCAAATAAAAATAAACATTATTAAAAATGAATTGTACTAGTTCAAACTTCAATGAAAGAAAAGAATCATTATTAAAATTTTCTGTGGGTTGGTATTATTATTTCAATGTGTTCACATCCCAATCCTAACCTATGGACGTCCTTTCATAATAACAATTTTAAGTTTACAAATTAACATAAAATATATTTTATTATACCTATGTTTGAACCAAAATAAATATTCAATCAAAACAAAATCTCATTAACATGGTTAAATTTGGGAATTTAAAGAATATAATACCAGAGTAAAAATATATATATATATTTTTTTTAGTAGAACAATTTTTTTTAGTATTGTTGACAAAAAAAGAGTTGTATTATATTTTTTACATATAATAAAATATTAATTGATTTTTAGAATAGGTCAAGTGTCTGCATTAATTTAATCTGTATTTTCTGAAGTTTTAAATAAATCCTGGATGACTGATGCGAAAGAGTAAAAACATTATATAACTATTTATAGTTGATGATTTGGCTGGATCTCACCAATAAAAAATAAAATATGTCCTTGTTGAAACAGAAAAATGTAATAAATTTGTTTTCTCTTCTGAATTTCACCTACTCCACAATTTTAGGAAATCAACAGCCTCTAGTTCTTCCCCAGACACTCAGCGTTCTATTGATACATTTGTATTCTACTTTTTAACTGGGCTTCCAGTTTTAAAAACAAATTTAGTCAGGAACAACACAGATTTTGTCCCATGTTTTAAGGGCGCTGTTAAAGAAGACCCTTCTCTTCTCTAAACAGTGTTCCAAGAATCATATTTTAAAACGTTATTTTCATCAAGTCCAAAGAGAATATTCATACATCATAATAAAGGTAAAAAGTGTTGGCCACGAACTAGGGATAAAAATTACATATTGTTTCATTAAATTTAAAGGTTGAAAAGATTTAAACATAAATATTAAAAATGATTTAAAGAGAGTTAAAAGTTTTACTTTCAGTTATCAGAATTGAAGCGCGTGCCAGTTTAGAAGAAGTTGATTAATCCTTTTAATCTTTTTCCTCTAATTTCTTTTGTTTTTTCCAAGGGGAACCCACTATTCACTTGTCTGCAGTCCAGCTGATGTCTTGAATGGGTGACCATGAAAATAAACAAGAAGTCAACAAAATTCTTAGAAGGTAAATGTGATTAATTAAGGTAGTCATGCATAGCTCAGAATTCGCTATTTTAATTATTGTAAATAGTGTTCAAACTATCTTCCCTCCATATGATTGTGGATGGACATAAATTATATTTGATACACACGACAACATAACGCATTATGCCGCGGACGGACTTTTAAACACAATTTATTTAACTCAATATTTCTTAAATATACTTTTTAACCGCTATTTCCCTTTCCCTAAATAATAATCTATCAAGTTACTTACTCTTCCCGCATAGCATGCCTGTATATCAAGCGACATACATAGAAGACGACGGGCGTTCTCGTTTTCCTTATTAATATTCTCCCCTTTTTAAAGAAAAGCCATGACGACAAAAGTGAAGCGCCTTTTCGACAAAGCATTTTGATGTCAGTGGTGGCTAGTGAAGTGTTTCCAGGGGAAGTAAGATAAATGAGATCGAGTTTATTCCCTACCATTCAAGAGCAATTTTACTAATCAATAAAATAATGATCCAATTTACTTTGCAAAGGTTAAATTTGCCTCACATGATAAACTAACATAGCGCAAGAGTTCTTGACTTGGTATTAGGATTAAAATTTTAAAATCCTAACTAGACTCACTGAGGGTGGTTTTTGCCCATATGTTTTTTCTATCCTCTCTTTAAGTTAAGTACCATTGAGTTTCCTTAAAATTAATCATCTACATCCTACAATATCAAGTTAGTATGAGTTTCCAGTAGGAAAATAAGCACCAATAGTTTTAGCCCTAGTTAATTTTAAATTTCGTCAGACGATTTTGATAGTGTGCTAGTAATCAAAAAAATATAATAAAATTAGTAATGTAAAAAGATACTAATTAAATTAATAATGTGAAAAGATACAATTTAAATTAATAGTTGGAAAAAAGAAAGGTATATATATAATGTAATGAGATATATATATATGTATGTCTCATTACCCGTCCGGGCTATTCACATATTTATACTCGTAGGCTAGGGAAAATAAAGTTATATTTTAGAGGAAATGTACCCTAATTTTTATAGAGAGTGAACCGTAAGCCTCTTAGGGGGAAAACACCTCAGTTCATCATCACAGGCAAACAAATATATTCTAGATTGATACCTTGATGCGTGTCCATCGATACGAGTTGCTTAAAATTTATTTTAAATACTTTTACTCTGATGAAAACGTTTATCTTAACTATCAAGAATTTAAAACAATAATAAACAGGTCCAAGGCCAGTTTTGTCGATGAGTTTAAGAAAATTCTCTGATTTGAGGTTAAAAAACTTATTTTATTAGTTAAAACACACACATTTAACATATTATATGTGAATTCCTTAAAGCAAGTATAACGCCCTAAGAATATAAAAATAACTCACAAATAAAATACTTCAAGTCATAAAGTTTCCCAATGTCGTGATCAAAAACAGTTGGTAGGACTGGGAAGATTATGGCGTTTGGAATTTTTTTTATTTTTTTTAGGAGCGAGTTTGGAGGAGAGAAAAACTCCACACACCACGACGTTAACGTTCTCATTGGAAAGTTTTGCTCCTTAAACTACGGTGTCACCTCCTCTCCTTCACCCCTTCAACCAAGTCCTAGCAACGCCAAGACAATATATTTCTCTCCGCAATGCGAAGTTACACAGTAGTTCCGCCGAACGTGTGGGTGCGGTGAATCTACCACTGCCACCCGGAGAGCGAACTTGCGCTGAAGATGGATTTTGTCTGCCTGGTTTCATTTCCAGAACTTATATTTCACTGCAACCACCCTCTATCCCCCCTACTAGTACACCATCCCATCCCGCCCTCACTACCACATAGCCCTTGTAACCCTTTTCACCCACTTACCCCCCCTCTATTCCCAACCCTCTTTCCGAATAATATCGTAGATACTTTGTAGAGCTCCGGGAACAATTTTATCTCGTTTTTCCTCTCTCTTTCACCCCTTACCAACCCTTCCACCCTTCCCTTTTAACCCTACAACCCCCCCTCCCTTCACCTTTCCAGACGCTTAAAAGCGGGTTCTTTCCGACATCGGAAGTCATGATTTGTTAGGTCATATGTAGTGCGGGCAACGGAACAGTAGGGGGAGCAGTGCTATTAGCGATGGGGTGGAACAGATGAGACATGATAAGCGTTTCGTTCGGATCAGAAAAAAAATAAATAGTTATTTATTTGTCTAGATAAGTTTAGCGATTAGAAGCTACCCAGACCAGTAGGAACGTGGAATTATTCTTCAGTATCGTGTTATCTGGTTTTCCGAGGACGAGAAGGTCAGGTTTTGAATCCAGGTCTGGTGTATTGAAGATATTAAAAATAAAACTTTCATCTCCTCTTCCTCCACGTAAGTGCGGGTACACTTTTTTTTAGTCTTACCTCATCAATACCTATTACATTGGTGTAGATATGCGAATGACCCGGATGGGTAGTAAGACGTGGAACAAAAGAAAATTTACTATTGAAAATGTAGCTAACTCAAATCGACAATGCCAGATCTATTTTACATGTATAGAAAAAAATAATCTAAAAATGATTTAAACAAATTGATATTTAAAAAGTTAATTAAATAAAGTAAAACTAATATGTATTATTAGTCACATGTTTCCTTATAGGGCGGAATGAAAGAACGTTAGTGAAAGCTTAGTGGACCGATAGTGTTGTCCCAAGCACTCTATCGCTCCACCTTTTAACATATGATGAAGCAAGCAAACCCATGTTGGTGTCAAATTATCATTAACCTAGTGAAGTTCTTGCATACGTCCCATAGTCTACTTAATGAAAAATCTCAGAATATACATAACAATAATTTTACCGGCTGTTCTCTATGGGTGTAAAACGTGGTCTCTAACCTTAAATGACGAAAAAAATGTAGGGTATTCGAAAACAAGGTTCTAAGGAAGATATTTAATACAAAAATAAATGAGGCTACTGGGGAGTGGAGAAGTTTACATAATAATGAGTTACATACCTTGTACTCATCATAAGACATTGTTAGGATAATAAAGTCTTGTAGATAAGGATGGATAAGACATGCAGTACGAATGGGAGAATCTAGAACCATATTCAGGGTGTTTAATGTCGAACCCAACAGGGAGAGGCCATTGGGAAGACCTAGACGCAAATAGGAGGGTAGCATAAGGATAGATGGCATACTTTTATGAGTGCGGCTATAAATTTTTGAGTTCCTAATGCCAAGAGTAAGTAATGAAAATGAATAAAAGGTTAGTGAAATCCGCCTCGTAGATGTGGAAATTTTTTTTTTGTGCGTGTCAAGTTATAATATATATTACACCCCCCGCACCCCAACCCCCCAACCAAAACGAGCATATATGGGCCCTAAATGAATCAGATAAACGTTCACGGGTTAGGCAACTAGCGAAGTAGCCCATTTCCCCCCTTTCCAGGCTCTAGATTATTCTTTCCGGCACCAGGGCCATTAGTGGCGCTAATATAGCAAAACATACAACACACACGAACCAAACAAAAATAAGAAACAAAATAAAATATAAAAAAACATTGTAAAACGCGATTCAAATAATTAGACTGGACAGAACAAAAATGGCCGCTAATGGCTGGGTCGGTAGTGTGCTGAGGTTGTCAGCACTGACATGCTATATAGCATGTTAAACCGACAGACCTTAACTCCTTTTATTCCATTCGAAATCTGAAGTGCGTTTAGAGTATTGAGTATATATTAGCTTGACTTTGTAATGAGGAGTAAAAGAAAGAAGCCAATTATCGGGGTGATGAGAGATTCAACCTAAATAAGCGTTCAGAAAATCTCGAGATATATTTCTGAATGGAATCTTATAAATAGCTTATTATTACATAAGATTGTCATTGGAGCATTCAACTTTAACTTTATAAAGCTCAGGGAGACTCAGCTTACAAATTGCTTACCAACCTAGCCTAAGATCGCCAGATTAATACCGCACTTTCGACTCTGAGAGATTTAATATTTTATTGTTAGGCTAACCATTTATAAAAAAATCATAATATAGAATAAGACCGCCTCCATGGTCTAGTGGCTATAGTTCCTAGCTACAGATCCAGAGGTCCCGGGTTCAATCCCCGGCACTTCAAGAATTCCTCTATCTGCATAAGTTGACACTATCTTCACCGACAGACGACACCCGCTCAGCCAGTATGGCTCAATCGCGGGCTGATATCATGTAGTTATATAAAATTAACCTAAAAAAGTAAACTATAAATTCAATAAAACTACCAGCAAATGCTTAACTTTTAGAAGAAAAAATCCACAAACAATTAGATAAAATTAATGAATTCATTACAGATTTATTATTAGTGTTAAAATTTAAAAAAAAATGAAGTCTTATAAATCAGAGATAGATTATTTACCTTTAAAACACAGAGAAAATTAATAAATTCAATCTTATCACTAAGGCGATTAGCCCTTTTCATTTAGCGTGGAAATGCAGAGCCGTGGGAATAAACAGCTATCTTTAAGATTCTTTATTGTTTTGCAACTTACTTTTCGGAAACAGTTTATTCAAGAATAGAAGCATGTTGATTAAGTTATACTTTTTATATACACACCTCCTCTATCATTTTAACAGTGATCAAATATCGATAAAATTGACATTTTTCACTAGAAAACTTCATAGCAAAAAATAAGAAAACGTAACAATTAATAAACATCGATATATTATCTTAAAAGGGGTGTTGAAAATATTAACATAAAAATTTCACTCGTTCTCGAGAAAACTGATATTTCCAAACGTATGATTTTTCTCCAAGACCTGTCCGTTTCTACGTTTTTTGTGATCCATCTGTTTTTGTTGGCGCGGAGAGATACTTCGGTCGGTTGCTAAGCCACGACATGCCTTTCACCCTCCCACCCAACATCCCACAAAATATATTTTAGACTTGTACTCGACAGTATTTAATTATTAAAGTAATAATTATTATAATTATAATGCTTATTTTAAGCTCCCACACAATCAGTTACATCCATTACTGTTTCAAGCCTATGACCAGGGTAAGTTTTTTATTCGAGCCATATATTCTTCCACTATTGTCTGGCTAGGCCTTTCGTAGCTTCATATATCTTATAATCTATCTTAAGACTAAGACAGGCACAGAATCCAAACCTCGGCCGTCAATTTATCAATGTGAAAGGGCTAACCCTAATTTTCATCAATGAGAAATTCTCGGCCCTTCCAGGAATTGAACCCGGGACCCTTAGCTCAGTAAGCAGACACCCTAACCGACTGAGATAAGATGCCAAACTTTAAAGAATTATTATTTTTTAGTAATTTTAACATTAAAAGGAAATATAGAAAATGCTAATTTTTTTCTGTCAAAATTGTTGACATTTCATTTTACTTGTTTTATTAGTAATGTATTATTTTATAGTTATAATTTAATTTAATTTTAGCACCGCGTCTTACTACCCGTTCGGGTTATACGCTTGATTACTAATTACACTAATGGATTAGGAATTGGGAAGGTTGAATTTAGAGGAAGTGAACCCGCATTTGCGTGGAGGGAGAGTGGAAAACCATTTAGGAAAAACCTCTCTCAGTTCACCCGACCGAGATTCGAACCTCGATCTCCCCGTCCTCGGCGGTCGAGCTCAGCTCGACTAGCGCGTTAGCCAACTACGCCACCGAGGCGGGTTTTATAGTTATAAATTCGATCCTCAACTCAATACGCATGCGTAACACCTACTGAGCTAAGGTGTTTGACAACAAGATAAAGTACACAGGGTTAAGACAGTTATTTTCTAGTAAGCCCATTATCTAGAGAGATGAGAGACAAAAAAAAACAGCATCCAGGCAGGATTATAATCAAATCACAATCTCTTACGTCGAGCGTGCTATTAAATCACAATAAAAATGTGATAACCATACGACTTTAAAATAGATATTTTGGTGTTTAAATTAGAATCAAATCAAAAGTGTTGGGAGTTAGAAATAGAGGATGAGTGGAGTTGACGCTCTATTTCCTGTCGGTATGAACACTGCGATTATGTCAATGGTTGGCGATCATGTAACATTTAACGGAAGCACACACACACAGTGTATGTGTGTATACTATGTGTCATAGTGTGTATTTTTAGGGGGAGCGAGGGCTAGTGTGAAAGGCAGGAGTGATGGGAGGGCTTAAAAAAACAGATCGACTGACAACGGCAATAAAAATAGGGTCAGTGATTCATTGAAAAAACACACATACATTGGTTCGTAAATGGGAAACTGAAATTACTGTTTCTACGTTTGTATATGTTTTATGGAATATGCTACCAAAACTGGTACTTTGCGACTTTTATAGAACTATTTTATTTTGGGTAATAATTAATCTTTCAAACGAAACTTTTTTTTTTACGTTAACTAAGAGTTTTCTTGGCACCAATAAAAAAAATCACGGCTTTGATATTTAATGGATCATTTCAAACACCAAATCAGGGAGCACAGTTTTTTTTTTGCATTCGATGCGATGTGACTTTACTGAGTAAATAAAACTCTAATAACTTTTGATTACATTATCATAACAAAGTTTGTTTATGATTTTTTTTTAAATTCAAAATTACAAGATTTGCTTGACAAAATAAGACAAAATATAAAATTTGAGTAAATCTTTTAATATATATAAAATTTAACCTCAACACTACTTTTAGAAAAACGCATATTATGTCATAAAAATGTAGCCATTATCTAAAGGTTATAAAGGTTTATTGCAGGTATGAGACAGCCTGGTTCGATTCTAGATATTGCCTAAAATAATTTAGTATTTATTTTTACAATATAATAAATTTCTAATGCTAATCCCTTTTGGAGATCCGCAAATCTTACTGCAGATAAAGGTGTCACTTTCGTCTTTTCTTGGCTCTCCACTGATAGGAAAGTTCAGGATTTGAATCCCAGCTGAGTATACACAGGTAGTTTTTCCTAAATACTTTTCTCACTTTACTTTTACAAAAACGAGGATACACTTCCTCTCAATTCTACCTTCCTCATCCTTACCCTACTATTGTAAAACATGTGGGTATGCCAGACGGGTAGTAAGGCTGTTCTCTACTTTCTGCGCCAGCATTTAAGAGGACTCCTGAGTCATCAAAGACGTTCAGAAATCTCGAATTACTTAAGAGGTGGTTTTGGTATTTCAACTTATGATTATAGTCAAAATAGAGGTTAGGGATATCAACATGATACTATAGTATTAAAGGTCCTACATTTTAAATTATATATAAATCATTAAAATATGAAATTAGCTCAATTTTAAAGACGTTTCACTTAAAATATCAAAGTTCTGAGATCAAAGACAATGGTTAGAAACATAGATCTTTTCATGAAAATAAAGTAATTTTTAAAAGAGTAATAACATAATATCAAAAGATAATTATTGTGGATTTCTCTTAGTGTTTATGAAGCTTCAGAAAGGCTTAAGAAATAGAGCAGTGTGGGTATACCCAATCTACGGTAGAAGAGGTGGTGACAGTGGAATATTCTTAATTACAAATGTTGGCTGAAAATCATTAGTGTTAACCTTTTCATAAATAATTATATTTGCTTACTAACACTATATTTTCAATAAAAAGTATTATCAAACGATTATAATAATACTTCCCTAAGGATTACTGTATAATTAATTGGCTTCTTCGTAACTTATTGAAAGAACAAAATATATTAATACAACTATTATGTCTTTTGGCTTTGCTATTAGTTATAGTACATGAAATAATAATTTAAAAGTATTATATTAATATTTGTATCTTGTTATAATTGGCCACCAAAATAAATAAATGTGTTTTATCACTTAGTTAAAGAGCCATACAAAATATTAGTTTCAAAATAAAACGTTTTTATTTTACATGAACACAACCAAAAACAGTTTATATGAAGTCACTAACCAAAATTGTTTCGGATGGTTTGCCATCTTAATTAATGATTATAACACAACATTTTAGAAGCTCTCGTTTGAAAAACATTGTTAAGAGAACCACATACGCCGCCTTCACAAAAAGAGAGACATACAAATGGTTATTTTCAGAAGTTCAATGTTTCAATAACATAAAAGTGGTTTAAAGAAAAGCATGATTAAAAATAAATACAAAAGAAGATTGAGAAATAACTATCTTAAAATGAAATATATATATTTTAATGGTCCCTATTTCGTTGTTGTCAAATGAAGAAGGCTGAAACTAAACCGCACTTAAATAAATGTTCTAGTTCTAGTGTAATATTTTATAACGTATCAAAGTGCAGTTTTATACTTTAGTTGACAAAAAAAATTGTACCAGTTTGATAGTGTTTTATCTACTTTGGTAGCCGCATTGTCCAAGGCTTAACTCTCATGTTAGATTATACTGCCGATAACATCGAGATTGGGGTTCGAATTCTAATCTGGTGTATTAAGGGTGAAGTTCCCAAGATGGTTTTCCACTTCCTCCCCACGTAAATGTGGGTACAATTTCTATGATTTCAGCATTCCCCAGCATATTAGCGTAATTAGTACATATGTGTATGATCTGAACAAGTAATAAGACGCTATGCTAAGAAAATGTAAGATAATTGTTCTTAAATTTTGTTATATAGTTTTTAAATACAGTAAAATGATTTCACTGATGTCGATTCTAAAATTTTCTAAAAGATAATACAAAACCGTACCACGATGCAATGTCTTGTTTGAGCTGTATTTCCTACCCAACTAGGTATTATTTGTAGGGTGAGATGGGCTCTTAAGCATCAAAGTGATTACGTCTACTCCAAGCTCTCAAGTGACTGGTGGTATCCTTAATTTGAGGACTTGGGTAAAAAAAAATTCCCTGAAGTATTGTCCTATAACACCAATATCAAGTCTAAACCAAATCCATTTAACCGTTTTAGATGTTTCCAGATACAGAGAGACATAAGAACATACCGAATTGTAAAATCCACGTTTTTTGGGTTCGGACACTATAAAACGTAAATATTCATCATAATATCTATATCGAAAATGTTCAAGATTACAATAATTTTTCTTGATATGAGACAGTAAAAATACACCTCATTCTGTGTCCTTCAACTAGTCACAGATAGTCGAAACGTTCTGTTCGACCCCTTGTTTTGAACTATACCGAAAAACTAAGCAGAGTAATTATATCAAGGTTCGAACAAGTTAAGAGTTATCTTTACCACCAGAGAAAATTAAGGGCGCGCACTCAATAAGTTATAACTGTAGGAACATTTCCTCTTCAGCGATTCTACATCCGGGTTTTTGTACAAATTATCTCTAACAAGTAGGAATTGCATTAACTAGCTTAGCTTTTGTTTGATCTGAAATGAACTAACCCTACGATGTTTTTTTAAGCAAAACTAAATTTATAACTTGTTAATTATGTGTTTACTAGTAGTTATGTGAACATAGACATCACTTCCTCTATTCAAAGCTTGTTAAGTACATTATGCTATAACCTATGTCATGTCTCTATCGTTAATACAGTCTTAACATTTCTCTTTGGATTCCAAGTTGAAATTTCTCCTTAAATTTGAAGCTGATATTTTTCTTGGTGATTAAGCTAGCCATAAAACAAATTACAGTCAACCCTGGTTTTAGTGAACTCTGTTGTAGTGAACATTCGGCTACAGGGAACCTAATTCATTGGTCCCAACCCACATATATTTCAATGTGTGTTAAAAAAATTCGTCTGTAATGAACCCTCAACTTCGGTTTTAGTGAACAGAAAAATTGAAACTTTCAATAAAAAAAAGTCACTCTAATATCATAATTATTTAAAAACACAACTTTTTGGTTGTTTAAACTTGAAGACTTCTTGACTTGAAGAATTCTTTACCTTAGTTCTTGTTTAGGTAGCAAAAAGCTTGACAAAGTACGGAATATGAAGGGGGAGGGTTGAACTTAAACAGTCACTGTACTCATGATCTGGCTTAAGTTTTAATACCTTTGTCTGCGGTGAGTAAAGTAAGATAATCTTCTGAGTCGTATTAATAAGACAGGAGTTACAGGATAGTGAATGTCAGTCCGTGGCCATTTAGTAATATTTTTCACTAATCTCTTTCTTCGAGAGGTTATATGAAACCAACAAAAAATACTTTTCTACTCAGTTTAGCTTTTTGAATGCAAGGATAGTGTGGAATCAAGTGTGGAAAAAGCACAGACTCTAGAAAAGGATCTGAAAAAATATAAACTTAAACAGTATACAGTAAACAACAGCAGATAACAGATTTTTTAAAAGATTAAATTAATAGATTTCAATAGAGAGATATTGTATTTTAATTCTTATTTTGTTTGTCACTAACCCACTACTTTCAAATTTAATTACTTAAAAAAAATCGGTTTTAGTGAACTTTGGACATATTGAACAAAATATCTGAGTACGTAGAGGTTCATTATAACCAGAGTTGACTGTAATACTATATTCAGAAGTACATTAGATTAATCGATAATGATCATTGTTCGTAATGTTTAATATGTCAGAGTCCCAATATATGTCAAGATTTAAGAAAATTATGTTCTATGTATTAAATCTATTGCTTTGAATTATAAATTCAAATCACTTGAGATAAACTACTAAACTAAAAACTGTATTGAGCTACAACCATATTGAAACTAATAAACAGTTTTTTTTAAATACGTAAATACGTTGTTCGGCCTAGTTTCAAAGAATGTACTTGCCAAATTTCGTTAAAATTGGTCCACATATTTCGGAGTCATATCGGAACAAACAAACAGATAGACAAATATTTAAGTGACCGCCATCTTGAAATAGATAACCCGATCAAAAAAAACATTTAAATTAGTTGTTTGGCTTGCGCTCAAAGAATGTCCCTGCCAAATTTGGTTATAATTGGTCGACACAATTGATAGTTATCACGTAACAAAGATCCGGACAGACAGACCAAATGCCAAATGCTCAACCCAACCTTGCCTCGCTCTGTCGATAATTTAGTTTGGTGAAATGCATGCATAATTTATCTATTTGAATTATTTCATATTCCCCTGCATCTAGAGACACACGTACAACGACGTTGGTCTAGTCTGGTCTTGTGTTCCGGTTACTGGGAGGTCGAGGTTCAAATCT
The DNA here is from genome assembly GCA_902155825.1 of Timema genevievae. Classification (NCBI taxonomy): domain Eukaryota; kingdom Metazoa; phylum Arthropoda; class Insecta; order Phasmatodea; family Timematidae; genus Timema; species Timema genevievae. The sequence continues at coordinate 80,809 of CABFWO010003108.1, read as the reverse complement.
CAGCCGGGTGAACTAAGCTTCCCCCCCCCNCCCCCCCCCCCTAAAATGATTTCCCTTTTTCGAAAATTACTCTTATTTTATTCTTTATTTTAAAATATATGCTTTACTACTAATGACATTAACATTTTAGAAAACATTATAAAATAGTATTTTAAGTAAGGATGGATGGTTGCAATTAGAAATAATAAGATTTTAAAATTGAATATACTAATAAAGATTTTATGTAAATAATATGTATTGAACCATTAAAAGTTTATTGACAATTATTTCCATATTATTTACATAAAAACAATATTTGTATATTCAATTTTAAAGTCTTAATATTTCTTACTAATAACATTAGTTGTATACACGCCTTTCCTAAAGTTGGCAGCTAATTTTTAGTTAATATTATATGCGTCATACTACCCATCCGGGCTATCTGCATATCTACACTAATGGGGTAGTGGTATGAGAAAGGTAAAATTTATAGGAAGTGTTCCAACATTTAAGCAGATAGATTGTTCGAAAATTATTCGATAAAAAAAAAAGCTCAATACAAACACAGCTGAGATTCGAGCTACAACTTCCATATTCACCGGCTAAATATACAAGACAAGACTTACGACACTGTCTGCGTGCCCACGAATGTGGGTTTCCAAGTAGAACATATGTTCATATTATGAGAGAATACCACGTTAAATCGAATACAAAATATTGATGTTATTTTTTAATAATACTCACGTATGCATCTCGGTAACCATATTGACACCTCATCATAAACTTACCTAGAAAAAAGAAAGACAAAATTAATAATAAAAAAATACATCAAGTAAACGTTAGTTGAATAGACTAACATAATGTGTATTAAATATTTAATTCGAAGATTTGTATGTGTGATTTTGTAAAGAATCGTTTAATTTTGATTTAAAAAAAATTATAGTTCTAATAGTTTTACTAAAGATGCAACGATGCTTTTCTAAATGCCAATTCTTACATTTTTTTAGCCTTGATTTTTTGATTCTCGATATTTTTCTTTGCATCTAACTTGATATTGAAACATTGTTATTTATTTCAATTATTTTAAGTAAAACAATTAGAAAGTATGAATTATAAAAACCAAAAATACCTGAACAGATCGGCTATGTTTGATCTGCATAATATAACTATTAAGTTAAAGGTTATATCGAGTACATAAAATGCTATCATTGAAATGAAACGGTAAGATAAATGATAAATAACAATGAAAACTAAACCATTTCTCAATTTTGCCGTTTCATTTAATGCCATAATTTTCACTTATTGGGAAATGAGAGCTAAAAATCGAGGTATCTAGATTCTCTAGTCTTAAGATACCAGTGAGGATCAAGGGTATCTAGTTTGTAATCCCTAGTTTCTACATGAATGTGACATAGAATGGAAAATGTCGAGAAGGTTTAGGAAAATAGAACCGATTCCTTAATTACGACGTTAAATGACATACTTAGGCAGATAAAATATGGCCGTATTGTTAGGGTATTTTTGTTTTTAACATTTATACCTTTCATTAAAAAAAAAGTCGCTGAAACTCCTCCCTTGAGTCAAACATAGCTTTAATTATACTCAAGATGAATATAGTGTTATTTCCTCAACCCTTACATTTCAAGAAAGGAGTATGAGGTGAATATTAATTTCCCTAGACAAAGACGTTCATTGCTACCATGTTAATGAACTTAATTTGTTTATCAAGTCCTTTACGCTTTGCCACGCAATTCTCAAACCGTTGTATTTCGTTGGCAGCACTCGTCAATCTGACACGAAATTATTATTATTATTATTAGGACTTGCATGGTATATTTTCCTTTACATGCCCGGGAAATTTTCGAGGTGTTTTAATTTCATTATCATTTTTACCTCCTTAGATTAAAAAATAACTTCAACCCTTTTGTAAACATATATATATTTTTTTAAGCTCCCGTCAGCAGAATGTGAAGACCCATTCTGGAAATACCATCCTCAACGCATATTGTAGGTATCGCGCTCCAGTCTCCTGGGTCAGAGTCCAGAGTGCTAATTACCTACTTGACTCTCAAGAGTTTGTGATAGTTTTCATGTTTTGTGACGCTCATTAGACGGTGCCATGCAAGTGTGTAAGCACTATACACAGTAACAACAAGGAATAGGAAGACTATGATGCTTCAGTCGTTAGAAGGTGAAGCAAGGGGGGTCTGACAGTTAACAAGGTGGGGGTGTTGTTGGGACCCTTAACAATATCCCTCTCTGCTCCTCCCCAACTTTCTTGTTAGGGAATCAGGGGATCCATTAAAACAAAAATGCGCCAAGTACAAAATATTATGTGGGTAAGATTAATGTCAAGTGTTCTTGATAGAGTCTTACAACCATTATGGGCTTTCCACATGATAACATCAATAGGATAAATATAAAGAAGGTGCAATTTTAAATAAAAAAATAAAAAAAAGCATTTACGTATAACTAGAGTGGGAAGCTATTTTGGAACATCTAGATAAACCCGGCTGGGGTTTCGAACTCCGAACCTCTCCATTACCAGCAAACTAGATATGACTGGGCTGACGCCTTTTTCCACGTGTCCACCAGTTCAGGTATGTTAAACGTTGATGTCATATTATTCGTATGACCTAATATAAGTTTAGGGACCTTGTTTTAGACCTCAGATTGTGTCTAAATTTGGCATTAATTAATGAGTTAGGGGTACCACCGATTTGAAGGAAAATATTAACACACTGTGGCATTTCTTATGGGAGTGGGAGCTCTGAAATTTCAATACCACTAAAAACAATCTTCGATATTGTCTTAGAAGGTTCAGTCGTGACACTATAAAATAATAACTATTTGTTTGAGGAAGGCTAGTATCCATGTTCTAAGACTTTACTTTGGTCTCAGAACTGCGAAATTTCCCGTGAAACGCTGTTGAAAATAAGATTAGTTTCACCTTTTTGCGATTTTTTTTATAACTTTAAAACTTAAAAGATAAAGTTTTTAATCTCATCTAGACATGCTAATACATTTCACCTCTCCATTTTGGCCTCTCCAATGATTCTTGTTTTAAAATAGCAAAATCACAGCTTGGATAACGAAGTGTTTCTAAACGTCTACAACTCGCCTTACCGTTCAAATAGGCAGCCTCCATAAGAACCCATCTTACGATTAATTAAATATTATTAGATACACAACTACTCTCGAGCCAATTAACGTGTCGATGAGTGGTTTTATGTATTCTTCATTTTACAACTGTGAAATCGGTAACAGTGAAGTAGGTTTTTTACGATTTAAAAATGATTCCATGGTGAAGATAGTGCCAAATTATACGGTGTAATGTGGGGTCACCCCAACGAGCCCTCTGGCCCTTAATCTTAGTTTTCTAGACCAGAGCTACTACTTTTTAACTCAAATATATCCTCATTATCTTTACAAGTTTGAGTTGACCCCCTTCAAGACTCCTTGCTCCACAGAAAGTCTAGAAGGGTCGGGGATCAAACCCGGGACCTCTAGATTTAGAGCGAGGAACTCTGACCACTAGACCACAGAGGTGGTCCTTTTATTCTTAAAATAACGCTAAGGAAATCGTAGTGTATTTTTATTAAATAAGAAAGAATAGTTTTTTTGTTTTGTTTCAATACAAGTGTTTTCTGCTGAGAATTACAACAAACCATTCTAATATGTAACGCCTGGTACGAGATAGCTACCTAAAGACCATTTCACACTGGCATCCGCGGTGTCCGTGGAATCCGTGGTTGGACGTTTTGTATAAATCGCTTCCCAGCTTATCAAATGGGGCAATTCACAGTGGCGTCCACAATCCGAGGTACGGACGTTTTCAAATCACTCTCCGAGCGATTGGTAGGGCATCCACGTGGATGTTTTGGACTGAGCATGCGCAGTGGCGTTTTGAAAAGCACGTGATCACATACACTACTCCTAAAGTACAGTAACTCAAGTTTGTAGGCATCAAAAATGTCCGAGGACATTTGGTTACAGTGTGAATTGGCACGTCCACGGACATTTATTTCGTCCATGGTTACCGTGGACACCGCGGATGCCTGTGTGAAATGGCCTCAAGTTACGCATTATTAGTGGGGTGGACGGTTTCTTAAGACACTAGAATAGTCGAGCATGAATTTTAAAAATGCTAGAAACCAAGTGGGCTTGGAAAGTTTCTGGGTGGAGATGTTCTGCAGTAGGGAAATAACAAGGGAGCTGGAAAATATAAATGCCAATACATTTTGTGTTGTGATCCCCAAATTAAATTGCATCACTCGATTCACAAAGATCCAATTACTTTTCATTTCCCCGGAGTTTAGCTCTCAATGATCAACCTAAGAATAAAAGAATATTATGTGTGTATGTATGCATGTGTGTGTGTATGTATGTATGTAAGTGTGTATATGTATGTATGTATGTATGCATGTGTGTATATGTGTATATGTGTATGTGTGTATGTGTGTATATGTGTATATGTGTATATGTGTATATGTGTATGTGTGTATGTATGCATGTGTGTATGTATGCATGTGTGTATGTATGCATGTGAGTATGTATGCATGTGAGTATGTATGCATGTATGCATGCGTGTATGTATGCATGCGTGTATGTATGCATGCGTGTATGTATGCATGCGTGTATGTATGCATGTGTGTATGTATGTATGCATGTGTGTATGTATGCATGCGTGTATGTATGTATGCGTGTATGTATGCATGCGTGTATGTATGCATGCGTGTATGTATGCATGCGTGTATGTATTGTATGTATGTATGTATGTATGTATGTATGTATGTATGTATGTATGTATGTATGTATGTATGTATGTATGTATGCATGTATGAATGAATGAATGTATGTATGTATGTATGTATGTAGGTATGTATGTAGGTATGTATATAAAAATGTATATAAATGTGTGTATTATGTGTGTATGTATGTGTGTATATATGTAGGTTTGTATGTATGTATGTGTGTATATATGTATGTATGTATTTGTGTATATGTGTATGTATGTGTGTAAGTATGTATTTGTGTATATGTGTATGTATGTGTGTAAGTATGTATTTGTGTATATGTGTATGTATGTATAGATGTATGTATATATGTATGCATGTGTATGTTTGTATGTATGTATGAATGTATGTAGGTATATAAAATGTATATGTATGTATCTATGTATGTATTATGTGTTTATGTATGTGTGTGTATGTATGTATGTATGTAGGTTTGTTTGTATGTATATATGTAGATTTTATGTATGTGAGAGTGTATGTATGTGAGTGTGTATGTATGTATGTAGATATGTAGGTTTGTATGTATGTGAGAGTATGTATGTATGTATGTATGTATGTATAGATGTATGTATATATGTATGTATGTGTATATATGTATGCATGTGTATGTATGTATGTATGTATGAATGTATGCATGTATGCATGTATGCAGGTATATAAAATGTATATGTATGTATCTATGTATGTATTATGTGTTTATGTATGTGTGTGTGTGTATGTATGTATGTATGTATGTATGTATGTATGTAGGTTTGTTTGTATGTATTTATGTAGATTTTATGTATGTGAGAGTGTATGTATGTGAGTGTATATGTATGTATGTATGTAGATATGTAGGTTTGTATGTATGTGAGAGTATGTATGTATGTATGTATGTATGTATGAATGTATGCATGTATGCATGTATGCAAGTATATAAAATGTATATGTATATGTATGTATCTATGTGTGTATTATGTATGTTTATGTATGTGTGTTTATGTATGTATGTATGTATGTATGTATGTATGTATGTAGGTTTGTTTGTATGTATGTACTAGTATATATGTAGATTTTATATATGTGAGAGTGTATGTATGTGAGAGTGTATGTATGTGAGTGTGTATATATGTATGTATGTAGATATGTAGGTTTGTATGTATGTGAGAGTATGTATGATGAAGCAAATTATATGGATTTTTGAACTCTTTTCAGAGTGGAAATTTCCCCTTCTAAACAATGTTTACACGTCTATATATGTATAGGGGCATATAAAATAGCTTTGTGTTCATCCCAGCAAACATCAAACTCGCGTAGTGTTAAAGGTTTTGTTAATATCTAACTTAAGCGCAACATCATATTGGCAATATCTCAGTTTCCCAGGCAGGCTTAGAACCCTTTCAAACCTTCACTCCCCCCCTAGAAAAAGCCCCGGTTTTGAGTTAGTGAGTTGTTACAGTAAGCTCCCTCAGTGAACTTTTCCTCCCCCCTTCACCCTCCTCTTCAAATCCCCTTCCTCACCTCATTACCCATGCAAGCTCAATTACCAGCATAGCGAGATTACCTCGGCCATCACAAGTGCTGCCATCTTGTAGTCTTACGTTACACCATACAACGTTACAAGTTGTTACTTCTTTACTGGGGACATTTTTTTAACACCCTCCCCCTACAACCTCTTTTTCCCTTCGTTTTAATCCAATGATCCTTCAACTTCTCACCCTTTTATTTTGGCATGTATATACCTCAGTTTTAGCTTATGTGGTGCTGACTGACAGCTCACAGCTGACTTCTGACGGCTTTGAAAAGCTACCAGACCAAATTATGTATCCCTACGCCGAACCATATGATCTGCAAAAAACATGTCTTTAGCAGTTGTCACTTATGACAGTCAAAATTTAGGTATATACCTAAATGTTGACTGTCAGAAGTCAGCTGTGAACTGTCAGTCAGCACCACATAAGCTAAAACTGAGGTATACATAACGTAAATAAAGTACTGACCTTGTGAAAAGAAAAGAAAATTAACTAGATAATTTTAGGGTGATTCATATTGTATGTACCTTGCTTCTTATATTCTAGAGCTAGGTTGGTTTGTAGTTCTGAAACATAACATAATATGTTTATTGTTAAATTATCCAAATGTGTATGGCTCAAGTTCATTTTGTAGAATATTTCAATCTTTTTCTTTCAAACCACACTAGAGTTAATAAGACGCCGCTAATGTTAATTTTATGGTACTCTTACAAATGAATGGTACGGTGCACCGCAAAGACTTTTCACCCTTTTGTATTGAAATAAATAAATTTGATAAAATCTCATAAGAATTGTGGGGAGGATTGGCGAAATAATATACATTGTTGCAGACACACTTCATCAAAGAGCATACATTAAATGATTACATTGTTACAGAAACATTTAGAAAAGTGGGTTTTACCGTTACGTCACATGTAAACAATGTCCTTAAACAAGGAAAATGAATGTAATAAAAAAGTCAAGATATGTTACATATTCAACCCTTATTTTTAAAATATATACTAATATATTTTTTAAAACCTTTTCAGAATAACGTAGTTTAAAAAGTCAATGTACCCCAAGTTTTCCGCGATGTTTGAAGATGTCTTGTATGGTTAAGGAGAAAAAGAGGATTAGGATTGAGAACGGGACAGAACGAAAAGACAGATGAGAGAAAATAATGAGAAATGAATCTAGTGATGTGAATTGCTATATCGTAATATATCGACATATTTAGAAGATTCACAACAACACAGTAGAAGACTACCCAACATTGTCAAAAGATCTCTAAATTATCTTGTAGATGTTGAAAATGACATCTGTTAAAGGAGACGGCTTATAAAACACACCTCAAAAGTTAATTGGTACGTGGAAATAGATCAAATAGATTTTAAAAAAACGCATTGGTGGTCACATGTTATAAAGCGTCATTCTCGTTTTGGACTGGGTTGCTAGTGAAGGGAAGATTGAGGTTCAAATCCCGGTTGGGTGTACTGAATTTTTTTATAGTTTCCCACTCCATCTTTCGAAACAAATGAAGGTACATTTAATCAAAACATTATCTTCTTCAAAATGTCTCCCCTGAAACGATTAAATGCGTTATGCACAGTTTCTTACCTATCCCGTAGGAGAACGACATGATTGGGTATGTATGTATGTATGTATGTATGTATGTATGTATGTATATATGTATGTATATATTTATGTATATATGTATGTATGTATATATGTATGTATATATGTATGTATGTATATGTCTGTATTTATGTATATGTCTGTATTTATGTATGTGTATGTATGTATGTATGTATGTATGTATGCATGTATGTATGTATGTATGTATGTATGTATGTATGTGTGTATACATGTATGTTAATTAATCTGAATGGAATGAATTAGCAGAGTTGATTAGAATAAATTAATTCGAATTAGCGTGGATAGAGGGTAGGAAAACTTCAATGAAAATCATTTGTAAAAAATTAAAAAATATCTAATTCCTAAAATATTGACTTTCTAAGTGTCAATGATTCATGAGCTACGTTTGCTCTCTTGAGTCTAAGTTAGTTTCTAAGTCTATTGTTGGTTTGTTTATAATAGTGATATAAGGTGTTCAATAAATAATAACTTAAAGTGAGATTTATATTTTACTGGAGGTTTTCCCTAAATGGTTTTCCACTCTTACAACTGATAGAATGAGTGTGTATACTCGTCATTGGAAGAGGGGAATAGTCAACAAATATATAAGAGACCTCGCAGGGTGAACTGCTCATTTTTCCTACTGTATTACAGGTAAAATTACGATACAATTCTATCTCTCTTTTATTCCTACACCAATAAAGTAATTAAAAGTGGATAGCCCGAAAGGGTAGTAATACGAAGTGCAATAAAAAAATAAATAAAAAAAGGTAAAACGGAAGGAAACAAATCAAATATGGAAAGGAAGGATAGCATAGTAAAGAAAACTTGAATAATGATAAACTCAAAAAGAAACATACGAAGTCAAAGAAACTATATAATAAGGAGGGTCGTAAAGGGAGAACTGGTGAAGAACAAAAAAAAATGAGAGTGGAATAAATTCAGATACGTAGAATAAAGAAAGAAAAGAATGAAGTGCGGAAAAATATATAGGACAGATACTTCTTGTATCGCACGCACCCTTCTTTTCGAAGGAGTGCTCCCCCACTCTAAAGTACGCCCTTGACTTCCCTTCCCCTCCTTTCTACCGCTAAACATCTCCCGTGGGTTGCAATACACGTGTTCTGGTGACGTCATGCTAGTCGCACACGCGCGCAAAGTGTGTTCACGCATGCATCGGCTTCTCGAGATAAACTCGACCTTGGTACAACAAAAATACAAGATGGCTTTAGAGCTGTTGTCAAGGTAAGCTTTTTTAAATCCAGGTTATATTTATACCCATCAGGGTTATTCGTATATTTAAACAATTGGGTTAGGGATTAGGAAGGTTAAATTAAAAGGAAATGTACTCGCATTTGCGTGGAGGTAGAGTGGAAAGCCTTTTATGAAAAACCACCCTCGATACACCCGAATGGGATTCAAACCCCGATTCTCCTGCTATCCCTATGCTATTGCGAGAGTGACGATTTAACCACGTGGCCAACGAAGCAGGTATGCCGATAATGCACTAATAAATTGTTTCAGTCATTCAGTTTTAAACTTGCCTTTTATAAGCCAATGCAAACACATTTGCTCACTGCTTGTGTGTGTGTGTGTGGTTGAAACTATGAATATTGAGAAGGAAAGGACCATTTACTAGTACAGCGTCGTCAAAAGTAGCTACCCCTATCAACACCCCACAGTCAAATTATGTAACAAATCAAATATCCCTCACTGGTGGTCACGTGTTATAGGGCGTAGGCTAGATTGTCAGTGACAGAGTAGAGGGGTAGAGGGTTTGAAGTTCAAATATTAGTCGGATGATTTACCACATTAGATTTTGGATTGGTTTTTTTTATTCATTCTTCAGACTAATACGGGTGAACATTCTCCTGAAAACCTTCTTCTTCCTTACCCCTTAGTTCAATAGGTTAATAAACCTGAGGTAGGACGTCATGTATATTTTATTTTTGCTTTACGTCTTACTACTCATCTAGGTATTAATGGAATACTGATTAGAAAGGTAGATTAGAGGAAATGCACCCCCATATGAAGGAAGTGTGTGGAGGTATTTAGGAAAACCCATCCCCAGTAAACTCGCCCGAGATTCAAACCTCAACCTTCACGTCATCTTTAAACCAGACTAGATGATCTTGCTATTTAGTCCGTATGCCCATAGATGAGGGTAATAATTTTACAAAAATATTTCCTTTATGTAACTGCTTTGAATGAAAGTATTTCTATTGATACACGTAATTGTCAGCGTACTGAATATTTCACTCATATTCGTAATTAGCTCTAAAACAAGAACAATAACCAAAATCCATACCGTTAAGTTATTTATTTGAGAAAATAAACAAATGCAATTTCAAATTATTACATTTTTCGGCCCCAGGGTAGTATAGCGTATAGAGTTATGTTTGCTGATTGAATAAAATTTGTTTGTAAGACGTGTTCCTATAAAATATAGCCTTTGTTTCTAAGTGCACATAAAATATACAGTTTCTTATATATATATATATATATATA